>JABUQX010143680.1:2500-13008 GCA_015478945.1 Trachelipus rathkii | reverse complement strand
CGAGTGGCACTTCGTTAAATCAATTGAGGATCGTTAGCCGTTTCGCATTTATCATTGAAACGCTTTCAAACGTTTTCGTGCGCTGCTTCAATATATATATATATATATATATATATATATATATATATATATATATATATATATATATAAATATATATATATATATATATATATATATATTGAAAAATTAATGACTATGCAGATGCACCATAACGTATGTAATTATACGATGCTATAATATATATGTAAAATATATACATAATAATAGCAATAATAATATATATATGCTATAACCAACCTTAATAACAACCTTAATATATATAATAACACTGTAATAACGTATATATATATATAATAATAATAACCTTAATATATATATATATATATATAAACCACAGCCTCGAAAGCATCATGCATGCGGCGTTTCCAATAAAACAGCTACAGGAGAAAATAAATAACTTTGCATTTTGATTTCACACACGGCAAGAGATTTCATCGATGGGGCTTAAAAAAATTATTTTTATTCTAATATTTATTAATAACTGTAAATATTACTGTGCAATCTTTGCAGTCTGGCAGAGTAGCTCTCGACAACCTTACGGCGTACGCTCTCATCAACCTTCAATTTCTCGGTAGTACGAGAGCAAGAGTTGCCAAATCTCGATTTTAAGTATGCTTTGGAGAAAATGTTAATTTTCTTTTTTAT
This sequence comes from Trachelipus rathkii, assembly GCA_015478945.1. Taxonomy (NCBI): domain Eukaryota; kingdom Metazoa; phylum Arthropoda; class Malacostraca; order Isopoda; family Trachelipodidae; genus Trachelipus; species Trachelipus rathkii. The sequence continues at coordinate 12,302 of JABUQX010143680.1, read as the reverse complement.
TTGGTTTTGGGTTCAATTCCCATTGGGCGAGAAAGCCACGACTCATATCAGCCATCTTTGTGAATTACCCTTGGGATATATTTTTAGTTAAAAAAATCGACATTTGGCATCTTTGACGTTCACTCGAAGTGATGGAGTCCTTCGTTCTTCTTCGTTCTTCTTCTCATTATCATACAGATTTTCCAACATTTTTAACAATTTTAAATTTTTCAAAAGCGTTATTTTTTTTTTTTTAATTTCATGGATAAAAATGTTTTATTTATTTTCTTTTAGTTTATAATTTTTGTTACTTTTTTTTTTTTTTTTTTTTATTTTTTTTTATATATATATATATATATATATATATATATATATATATATATATATATATATATATATATATATATATATATATATATATATATATATCTATGCTATGCTGCTAACTGTTATGTATATAAGAATATCCTTTATATATATATATATATATATATATATATATATATTTATATATATAACATATATAATATATATGAAGAAGATTTTTTTCTTTCAAAAATATCTTTTTATATTTGCTATATATATATATATATATATATATATGTAACAATATATATATATATATATATATATACTATAATAATATAACCATATATATGGACCTTCCTTAAATCAGAACAATAAAAATTTGGCATGTAAAGCTGGTAAAACTTCGGGCGCGGGTCGGGTCAGGTCGGAGTCGTGGAGTCGGAGTCGTGGGGTCGTGCAATTTTCCCGGGTCGGAGTCGGGTCGGAGTCGGAGTCGAAAACTACTGTTGCAAGTAAGGTCGGAGTCGAGGTCAGGAGTCCTGGAGGTCTCGGAGTCGAGAATTTAGAGAAAATTTTCGGAGTCGAAAATCTAAATTTGAATTGGGAGTCGGAGTCGGAGTCGGAGTCGGAGGCAGGTCAAGAAAAATTTATTTTAGACTCCACCGGCCTATCAAGTAAAACATGTACCTTTTATGATCCATATGTATATATATATATATATATATATATATAGCATAATAGTAATATATAATATATATATATCTTTGTATATATATATGTAATAGCCAATAATAATAGTAATATGTATATATTAATATATATATATATGTATATGAAATATATATGAAACCTTAATAATATAATATATTATTTAATATAATATATATGTTATATATATATATATATATATATATATAACACAACATCATATATATATATAATAATGTGTATCAATATGTATACCCTAATTATAACTTATGTATAATAATACCTATGCCTCTTTCAATTTTTAACAACAACAAAACAATAATAACAATAACCTTAACCTTATATGCTAGCAATAATAATAACATAACAACTTAACGCTAATATACTATATATATATATATATACTATATATATTTTTAGGTGAATGACATTGTTATTTTTATTATTATTATTATTATTATTATTATTATTACTATTATTATTATTATTATTATTATTATTATTATTATTATTATTATTATTATTATTATTATTATTATTATTATTATTATTATTATTATTATTATTATTATTATTTATTAATATTATTATTATAATTATTATTTAATGTGTGTATTATTATTATTATAAAAGTTTTGATTTTATTTCCAACGTTCTATATTTATTTTTGTCCATAATTTAATTTCCTTAAAATAATCTTTGAAAATAATATACAGAAGAAGAAGATATATTTACATAGATTTCCCGACGCGTTTCGTCTCTATACTTGAGACATCTTCAGAGGATTATTTCTTGTAGGCGAATGAGTCTTTAAATTGATATATAATAAGTAAATCAAATGATATTAAGTCTGACTGATAAATACATATGAAATTTATGTTAATGTCTGGTTGCGTGTTTGAAGTAGAAGGCCTCCGCAATTTTAGGTTTCTGACTTCATATGATCCGTATAATATTGTGAAGGGCTTAGAAATATTACTAATAGTTGATTGACCATGTGCCGTATTGAAATGTTCAAAGATTTTGCTGGGACTGTAGAGATGCTGATATGCCTTGTCCGACAATCTATTCTTCGTATGCAACCAATATATGTCGACGTACAGTCTAACTCAGGGCAGTTAAGTTGTACACAGTAACGTGATGTTGTCGGGCAAAGCATCTCTTGAGCTAAAGGAAGATGACAGTTGCTTGGACTTATGGTATAGTCTGGCTTAATTTTTGAGGTGTCTTTAGTTTTGAGGGTGAGAATTCATATTACGAAGACACTTCTCTTTCTTATTGACAAATAGCATTGGAAGTTTTGAAGAAGAAATTTATCGAATTTTTCTGATTATTTTTACTTTCTTTATTATATAATTTTGTAAGGGTTTTATTAATTAAATTTTCAACTGAATATTGTGGATGATCACAGTTAATTAAATTTTTCTTAATGCGGCAAATTTCTTCATCAAAAGTTTTTCAAGTTGAACATAGGTTGTATGCTCTGTAAACTAAAATTTTTACAATAGATTCTTTGTAAATAGTCGGTGAATAGGATCCATAGTTCATATACAGACCATTATCAGTGGGTTTGACATGTATGCCTGTAGATAATGAGCCATCAGAATTAACATTGATTTTGATGTCTAAAAAACTGATAAGCATTATTAACCTAAGTTTCGTATGTGAATTTTAAGCATGACAACTCTTGAATTCTATTGATGAACTGATGTATATGATCTATGTTCCTAAAAATGGTGAGGGTGTCGTCGACATACCTTATGTAAAATACGGGGTTAAAGTTGTTTGTTTCACGAAGGATTTTGTTTTTCCAGATTGGACATATAGAAATCAGCAAATGTAGGTCCAAGTGGTGAGCCCATCGGCACTCCATCAGTTTGTAGATATATATTTTCTTTAAATTTAAACGGTGTTTGAGTACAACAAATTATTAAAAGGTTCTCATATGTTGTTCTGAAATATCTGGTGGGGGTAGGTTATTTGAGTGATACACTTCGTTAATTATTATGTCAATCGTATCAAGAACCGGTACATTTATGAACAAAGATTCTATCAAGTGAGGCGAATATATTAGTGGCTTCAAATTTTAAGTTTGATAATTTACATAATGTTTCATTATTTGATTTAACTATGAAAGAGTTATTAAGATATGTTCAGATAATACTGTTAACTATGAATTGGGCAATTTCGTGTGTAACCGTTCCGCACATAGATATTACAGGTCTCAAAGGTGAATTTTCTGAGTTTTTGTGTATTTTAGGCAATCCATATATATATATCCTAAATTATAAAATCCAGTTCTTTTAATTTTGTCAGAAATTCTTGTTTTTTTTCATAAGACCTGTTAATGTATTATTTTTGTGTGTGTGTGTGTGTTAATTGTTATTATTAATATTATTATTATTATTATTATTATTATTATTATTATTATTATTATTATTATTATTATTATTATTATTATTATTATTATTATTATTATTATTATTATTATTACTATTATTATTATTATTATTATTATTATTATTATTATTATTATTATTATTATTATTATTATTATTATTATTATTATTATTATTATTATTGAATGTACTATTATTATTATTATTATTATTATTATTATTATTATTATTATTATTATTATTATTATTATTATTATTATTATTATTATTATTATTATTATTGAAACTGAAAGTATTAAACTGTTAATTTTATAATGGCTGTTTTATAATAAAAATAAAAATAATTTGCATTATAATTACGTTATACATTTGTTTGTCACTGAAATATATTTGTTTGTCATGTGTTGCGCCTGCATCTTTGTCTTTACGGTACTTACCGTATATCATTTGGAGATTAGATTCATTTGAAAAGTGGTATATTTTTTATTCTCAAAAGCAAGCGAAAAAAATTGTTGAAAAAAAAAATGTTTCACTGTAACTCTGTAAGCACTAATCTAAGTCAGAGTCGAAATTTTGAGTGACTGCTGGAGTAGGGAGTCCTGGAGTCGAAATTTTTGTTTAAGTGGAGTCGTCGAGAATTTTTGTTTAAGTGGAGTCGGAGTCGGGTCGGGTCGAAAATCTAAGTTTGAATTTACAAGGAGTCGAAGATTAGTTAAGAAAATTTATTTACGACTCTTACGGCCCTGAGTAAAACTAATGCAGCTTTTATGATCCATATATATATATATATATATATGCCAATATATACATAATATATATATGTATATATATACTTTAAACAACTTAACTCTCTTCTTGCTAACTATGCTCTTAGTATTAATGTTAATGACAGTAATATTAATATGTATATATGTATATATACATATATATATATTATATATAATATATAATATAACAATAATATAATAATATGTAATAACAATGATATATATCTATATACAGTAAGAATATGAGTTATTAGCAGGTAAATTTGCTCTTTCATATATATATATATATATATATCTTTCTATGCTGCTAATATATGTATGTAACTAATATGATTATTGATATATGTATGCTTAATATGTAATATATATAATAATATATATATATAATAACTCTAACATAATATGTAATATATATGCCCTAATATATATACTATATATCTTATGTAACCATAATATATATATCATCATGATTATTTATGGTGTATGTATCATCTCCCATATATACATAATAATAGCCATATATATCATAATATCATATATATCATATATATATATCTGTATACCATATATATATATATATATATATCAGCTATAACTAGGTATCAAAAATTATGTAGCATGTATATCATACTAATATATATATATATATACTCTTCACTTTCATATAATAACCCATGTATGCTGCTATAACAATAACAACAACAACAGCAATAATATGTAATATGTAATAATAATAACCTTAATATATATCATAATATATACATATATAATTAATAATATATCATATATATATATAACATACATATATATATAATATATATATACTATATATATATATATATATATATATATAACTCATATACCCTATAAATTTCTCATGTAGTGTTTCTTTTTATCCTCAGAAAATGTTTACAGCTTCTTTCTAAATTATGTATAAATTTTTCGTGGAACGATAAAACAAAATAATTCGTCCATTTATTTGAAAAATACTGCAAATTTCTTCGTTTCAAATTTTCCAATACGAAAGGAAATAGGAAAAAATCTTACTTACCTCTTCACTACAAAAGAGAATAGGAAAATCTACACTACGCTACAAAAAGAACTTTGGCCATTAGTATCAGCCTTCATAAATTTAGATCTTGTAGCTTGTATTGTTGTAAGGGAAGACATTTCAAATGTAGGGGGAATGGGAGGGATTTAACTCATTTTTATGAGATATCCCCACCCCAATTTCAATCTTAACCAACCACTTCTTCTCTCCCTTTTGTTGTTTTTTATTTCTTATAAAATTTCTCTTTTAATTGGTTTAATTAACCAATGTCTCTTCTTATTAGTTGCTGGTCAATTTCTTTCTTCTTTTCGTCTCTCTCTCTCTCTCTCTCTCTCTCTCTCTCTCTCTCTCTCTCTCTCTCTCTCTCTCTCTCTCTCTCTCTCTCTCTCTCTCTCTCTCGTTTGGACTCATTTCATCTCTTTCGCCCACTCTAGTTCACTTTCCTTTTCTTCCCACACTGTTCTCTCTCTCTCTCTCTCTCTCTCTCTCTCTCTCTCTCTCTCTTCTCTCTCTCTCTCTCTCTCTCTCTCTCTCATTTGGTTATCTGCTTCTCTCCTTGTCAGTCTTTCTTTTTTACCTTTGTTTTCTTCCTTTAAATTCTCATTTTCTTTGTTTGCTCTCCCTTTCTTTACATTCTTTCTTTAACCTCTTTGTTTTATCTTTACTGAAGAGCCCCCTCTCTCTAAAGCACACACACACTTGAGTAAAGTCACTCAACTTGTGTAATTATTTTTAAAAAGAATTTTAAAGTAGTTTTCATTAAACAACCAAAAAAATTTATTAAAATTATATATATATATATATATATATATATATATATATATATATACATATATGTATAATATATATATATATATAATAATAATAATATATATATATCTTTCTTTGCTAATATATATATATATATATATATATATATATATATAATATAAAGGACAAACTGAAGTTTCAAATGCGATAGAAAAATTGGCTATATGTTCCCAAAACGATATATTCCAAAATATTTGATATATGTATATCGACTGTACCTATTATAAATCCCCATTTGAATACTTTATTTTGATCGCCATTTTCTTTCACTATTGTTTAAGAACTTGTAGAGATAGGAAGTGTCAGTGGGGTGAATTTTAAATATGAATGGACATAAATTATTTAAGAAATTTTACAAAGTATTTCAGTTCTGGCAACATTATAAATTAGTTTGACAAGAAATTAAAGGCCAAATGAACATTTACTAAATTTTTGAAATTTAAGACGTAAGAACTGTGATTTAAATTAATATATGTTAAAGAATATCCACCTTATATATGTATATATATATATATATATGCTGCTGCTGCTAACCATAATAACCTTAACTTCTTTAACATCATATATCATATATATATACACTTATATATATATATGCTATATATATATATATATATATATATACTTTATATGCTGCTGCTATTATAATATAGTGTTTTACGAAATGCGTTCTGCTTTAATTTTGTAGGTCAAATATAAAAAGATTCCTAAAGATGACAGATTTGAACATTTCCTGGTAATTTACGAGAGAAGTATCATCGTTAGATGCATGGTTATATTATTCCATTTGGAAATATTATTAATTTTATATACAATAATCAGATAAGAGTTCTACGTTTACGGCAACGACAATCCATCTAGGTTAGATCTGGGTTTTTGGGCCCAGCAGACAGTCATCTAAGTTGGAGTCTGGGTTTTGGAGCAACGACAATCATCTAGGTTCCGGGTCTGAGGTTTTGGGCAACAGGCAGTCCATCAGATGATAAAGATCCATACATAGCCATGGCTTTTTAGAGTCTGAAGTTAGGATAAAAGAGAGAGTCGGTTTCCACGGATTTAATAGCATGTATCATATATGCTGCTCTGTATATATATATCTAACTATATATATATATATATAAACTATATATATATATATATATATATAAAAACATATGTATATATGTATATATCATATCCATATCAATATCAAGGTCGAATAGAAGGTTCAGTTTACTTTTATATATATATATATATATATATATATATATATATATACTACATATATATATATATATATATACTCTATACTATCCCTCATATATCATATATATATGTATATATATATATATATCCCATCGGCGATTACAGCTCCACCATAATGGCAGAGGCTGGAGCGTCTTCAGTGTCAAAGCTTTTACTCCAGTCATTGTTAGCTTAGAAACGTCGCAAAGTCCTTCAATCGGCCCCATGATTAAAGTAAAAAGAATAGGGTGCCATAGATGGTTTTCTAGATACAGATATTTGGAAAGATGCATTAAAGGTAAAGAAATATAAGGACATGAGATTGGATTACTAATGTCTGCTGGAATTGATTGTATTTATAGAGAAAGAACAAGTGGTGAAACATAAATTCCAGGTGTGTTCAAGAATTGTTTGGGACGATCCGGAATGTGTGTAGGTTCCTTAGTGGTGCCTAGGTCATTCAGGTACTGAATGATTCGGTCTTCTCCGCATTCCTGAATAAGTGTGAGAGAACCCCAACCATTCGCTGCTGTGTACATTGAAATCTCCAAAATAGAAGACCTCAGTATTTGGATGCGAAGTAGTAAGATATCCAAAGAAGGAGTGAAAATCTATTCTGTTAGGAGCAGTAGCAAGCTGGGAATATTGTAGTGAGAAGAAGGTTTTAGCCGTAAGAACATCGAGTTGGAATTTCAGAGATTTTCAAGATGTGTTACAGAAATATTAATGTTTCACATAGGGCACTATACTCCACCCTTCAGAAGGAAATTATGAAATTAGTTATAGCTAGTTATATTAAAAACGAGTTGGAGATGAAGATTCTTGCTATCAGACTCAGTAAATAAAGGTTAAATTGGGATTAAGAAGTTGATTATTCCACGGATTTAGAGTTAGAGTGTAAGCCACGGATGGTGGTAAAGTCTATAGAAAATATGACAAACAAGACGGAAAAATATGAAGGAAAAAATAAAAAAAGATAACATAGACAAAAGAAAAGGTGTCTAAATTTTTTCCATGTTAAAACTAAATATAAGCTTAAATACTTTAAGGTGATTTAAAAAAAAAATTGATTTATAAGTTTTCAAACAAATGAAGCAGTTAATGAGACAAAGGCTCACACAACCAAACTCGTTCTAAGGTAATATAAAACTACGTAACTACGCTATAGAAACTGAAATAAAAACATGAAAAAGCAAATTGATAAAATTTCAGATTATTTCAATATCTGAAGGATATATAATATCAAAAAGGGGGTTTGCTCTTCAAAGAGAATAAAAAAAAGGACCTTAATTGCTTATAGAACCTATTTAAAATTTGTCAAAATGTTAAAACTAATACTTAACTTTTGGAACACGGTAAACAGGGAAGATCTTTAGGGTAGAGAATAAAAGCCAACTATGTTATATCAATTAATAAAACACTTTAATTCAAACGAAATGATATAAGCTAAAACACACACACACACACACACACACACACACACACACACACACACACACACACACACACACACACACACACACACACACACACACACACACACACACTTTAACCAAACAAAATATTACACAATAACAAACAAAAAAAAAAAAAAAATTTAACTAAAAATTCCTTCACCAGAGAACGCAGATAACACAACTTCACTCAACGAATCCCTACTAGTATATATATATATATATATATATATATAAGATATATACATATATTTATATATATATATATATATATATATATATATATATATATATATATATATATATATATATATATATATATATATAATTTTATTACATTATACTTTGCATATTATTTTATTACATTGCTCATATTTTTTTTATTACATAATAATGCATTATTACATTATAGTCTTTTTAGCTATTTTAAACATTATTTTATTACATTACACATTTATATAATACAAGGGCTGTTTGCTTGTATTTTTTTGTTTAAAAAAAAAAAACATTTTTTTTTTTTTTTTTTTTTTTTTTTTTTTTTTTATTTTATTTTTATTTTACTAACAAAAGGTAATTAATTATAACTTTAAATGAAAGAAACATAACTAATACTTCATAATTATTATATATTTAAATAGTGAATAAATGGGAAGAAAACATTAAAAACTCACTTTTAAAAAATTTAATAAAATCAAAATACGAATAGCAATAAACAAAATCTAATAAATTTCCATCAATTTTTTTTGTCTAAAAAAAAAACTGCTATTAAGATGTTAAAAGTAAAAAACATTTTTAGATATTTTCGTTCCAAAGTTATATTCTATTATCAAAGTTGTGTGTGTGTGTGTGTGTGTGTGTGTGTGTGTGTGTGTGTGTGTGTGTGTGTGTGTGTGTTTTGAGAGGGAGGAAAATACTTCAAAAAGTTAATCTTTCCCAAACTTTTTATATATTACAAATTAACAGTACACATTTATCATTAATATTTTTTCATAATTTGAAATTAACATTGTGTTCATAGCATGGTAGAAATTTCTTGCCCATTTAAATGTATATATATATATATATATTGGTTACATATATATACATATACAGAGGTATTAT
>JABUQX010143679.1:0-10000 GCA_015478945.1 Trachelipus rathkii | reverse complement strand
GGATTGTGGAAGTGAGGAACCACCTTGTCCTTCCTCATCAAATGATCCGGATTTTGTGATTCTTAAGAATCTTGTCAGTCAAAATTGTTTTGTCAAGCTGGATTAAATGATTTAATTCGAGACCTAGACCTACCTAAATTCAAATCAGAGCTTTTGGCATTAAGGCTTCAAGAAAAGAATCTCCTACTACCTAATGTTAATGTATCCACATACATGAAATTGCAAACACGATCTGAATCACTACTTTTGAAATGAAAATTCTCTTGTTGCCTGTTGTGATGTGCCTGGTTTGATGAATGCTTTGCATTTAGAATACAAGCCAGAAGACTTGAGACTATTCATAGATTCTTCTAAGACAAGTTTAAAATCTGTATTTCTACATAATGGCAATTTCTTCCTTCAATTCCTATTGAACATTTATGATATGAAAGAAACGCATGCAAATATGAAAGCACTTTTTATGCAATTAAATACACTGACCATCGCTGGCACCTCTGTGGAGATTTAGTCATTAAAATACTGTTAAGTATGCAATTGGGATCCACCAAGTACTGCTGTTTCCTCTGTAACTGGGATAGTCGGGATAGGTCTTCTCATTACAAACGTAAGGTCTGGTCAGCTAGGGAAAATCTCTTGCCAGGTGAGAAAAATGTCCAGCATCCTCCTCTGGTAGACCGAAACAACAAAATTCTTTTTCCACCTTTACACATCAAACTTAGACTCATGAAAAACTTTGTGAAGGGAATGGACCGGGATGGAGAAGGTTTTCAGTACCTCAGAAAACAATTTCCAAAACTCAGTGATACTAAAATTCGTAAACTTCTTAAGGATGTTAACTTTGAGCTAGTTCTTGCTGGCCACGAGAAAGCAGCATGGAAAGCATTTAAAGATGTTGTTCATAGCTTCCTAGGAAATCGTAGGGTTGATAACTGCGTTGATATTGTGAATACACTTCTAGAAACGTATCGTCAATTAGGGTGCAACATGTCACTCAAGATCCATTTCCTACATTCTCCCCTGGACTTCTTCCCTGACAATTGTGGCGCCGTGAGCGACGAACATGGTGAGCGATTTCATCAGGATATATCTAGAATGGAAAAAAGGTATCAAGGTAAATGGAACGCCTCCATGCTTGCGGACTATTGCTGGACAAGTGACAAGAGACGCCCCAAAAACCATTCACAAGCGAGTAGCAAAGAGATGTCATTCAAGAGATTAAACATTAAAATATGAGGTTACTGATTATAATGACATGAAAAGTTAAGCATTACACAGAGGCAAAATATAATAATTAATGTCACATAAAATTTATTTACATTTTTGGTAGTTGTGTGCTTATTTTATGATATTAAAAAGCTTCAATTGATATCTTTTCGATAGTTAGCATGTAAGTTCTATGTTATTGTTCAATATGTAAATATCTTCAAAACCAGAGCTAATACAAAAAAATTATTATCAAATTTGTGTTTCTCGACCAAAAATTAGTAAATTTTATTTATTTTATTCTTATTGTATAGCTCATTGACGAAGGTTATAGAATAATTAGAGAAATAAAAATGAGTATTGAGTATAATTTGAGTTGGTTTGATAAACATATAGTAACGGAAATTGATGCAGTAAAATTTTTCCAAAAATTTGAAATAATTCCTAAATTTAAGTTATGTATTAATAAACATTCTATGCTTCTAAAGACAACAAAAGAAGATAATTATTGTTATTGGCTGTGTAAAAAGGATAAGTGTAACGTTAAATTATCTGTTAGGAAGGATACCTGGTTACAAGGCAGTAGACTTACCTTAAAAACAATTATTAAGTTCATTTACTCATGGACACGGGAACTAACGTCCATTAAATTCTGTGAAGAAGAATTGCTCATTTCCCCAAAAACTACAATTGATTTCAACAATTATTTAGGAGGTGTTAGTACTAAAAGAAATATTCTTATAATATTTTTACATTAATTCTTGTTTTATATATATATATATATATATATATATATATATATATATATATATATAGATTATTGTTATATTATTATATATATATATATATATATTATGTTATGTTATTATGTATATATATACATATATATGAGTGAGTATTAGTTCATATAGGTTAGGTTATAGGTTAGGTTAGGTCAGGTTATTAGGTTAGGCCAGTCATACCTTTTAGGTTGTAGGTTAGGTCACCCTTGCACCAGTTAGTTAGCTTACAGAGTCGGAAAATTTTTGAACCGACTCCACAACCCTGGTTATGATAGGTTACTTTATTTTCTGTTTTATATTCGCTCACATTTTAAGTAGATTTACAATTTATAGGTGTGTGCCAATTCTGTGAGCAATTCCGAGCAAATTGGAGGAGAAGGATTGACCGTTCAAATAGATGAAACCTTATTTTCTAAACGTAAAAACAATAAAGGCAGAGTTCTTCCACAACAATGGGTTTTTGGTGGAATTTGCGTTGAAACTAAGGAGGTTTTTATGACTTTAGTTTCTGATCGAAGTGAACAAACTTTACTCGATTCTATAAAAGCTAATATAAAACCTAAAACAACCATCGTTTCAGACTGCTGGGCAAGCTATAAAAACATAAATCTTATTCAGGGATATGATTACATTCACTATACAGTTAATCATAGTAAAATTTTGTCAACCCTCAATATAATCAGCACAAGGCACAAACCTAGAGAATGTGCTTGCCCTTTAATGAAAACAAAACACGGTGTGGAACTAGCAGAACTATGTTGAAATCGTATTTATGTGAATTTGTGTGGAGAAGGAAAAATGAAGGGAAAAATTTTTATTTCATGCAATTTTAAAAGATCACAATTTAATGCTTTAAAATAACAACAATATATATATATATATATATATATAGCAGAGAGCAGGTACCGGTATATATATATATATATATATATATATATATATATATATATATATATATATGGCGGTATATATATAGTATAAATATATTATATATATATATATATATATATATATATATATAAGTTTCTTCACTATATATTAATAAAAATATTGAACAAGAAATATTAAAAATAAAAGGTATGCAAGAAATTAAAAAAGTTAAAGAAATTGTTTAGGAAAAGTAAAGTTACAAAACTAATTGGAAAAAAGTAAAATTCTGTTATTACTATAATTTAATAATAATAATAATAATAATAATAATAATATTAATAATAATAATAATAATAATAATACTAATAATAATAATAATAATAATAAACAATAATAATAATAATACCAATAATAATAAGAATAATAATAATAATAATAATAATAATAATAATAATAATAATAATAATAATAATAATAATAATAATAATAATAATAATAATAATAATAATAATAATAATAATAATAATACTAATAACAATAATAATAAACACTCAAAGGTTGAGTAACTTCATTTTGTAAAGCTTTTTGGGGGGGATGATTAGTGACTGAGCGGGGGCGACAAGGGGGGTGACAAAAGGGGGAAGACTTTGTGATGGGGGATACTGAGTCAGGAATAGAAAATTAATACTTTGGGAAAAGAAATCTCATTTGAGAAGTTAATAAGTTTCCTTTTGAGATTGGCAAAATCTAAAAAAAGAAAAAGTTAAACGTTTTTAATAAGTATTTTACAAAGTATTTTTTAGTAAAATATTTTTTGATAACTATTTTACGTAAAGTAATATTTGAAAAATATTTTTCGAACTCATACTATTTTTTTTTTTTTTAATTATTTTTTTTTTTTAGGATATATTTTGTAGAGTATTTTCTGATAAGTATTTTTTAAAAAGTTTTTTTTTTTTGGGAAAATATTTTTAAATGTATTTTTGGAAAGTATATTTTGGATCGCATTTTTTTATGATAAATTTTATATGAGAATTAAAATCGAAAAACTTTACAAAGTTCCTATTCGAAGAAAGTAATCTTCCGCATATATATATATATACATATTATTATTATATATACAGATAACACCACCATTCATGGGCAATTATTGGTTGGTTATTATTAAGGTTATTATTGTTATTATATTATTATTATTATTATTATATATACATATTAATATATATATATACATATATACATAGATTAGTTAATATATATATATATTATTGTTATTATTATTATATTATTATTGTTAATATAATATATTATATTATTATTAATGAGTATATATGTATATATATATATATATATTATGTTATTATATATATGTTTCTCTAGATTATTATATATACTGTATAAAATACATAGATATATTAAAGAAGTAGATATATATATATATATATATGATATATATATATATATATATGCGTATATATAAAGATACATATATATATATATATACATTATATATACATATATATATATATATTACATATTATATATATATATATAGCAGGGATATAAATTATTATATATTATATATAAACATATATATATATATATATATAGTATATAGATATATGTATATATGTCATGTTATATGATATGTTATTGCTATATATTATAAACATATTATATATATTATATATATGCTATTATGGTTATTATATGCAGGCAAATATATATATATATATATATATATGTATATGGGTTATATATATATATGGTATATATATATATATATATATAAAGATTATATATATTAATATATATATATATTATTGTTAGTTATATATATATATGGTGAGCACATATATACATATTATTGGCTGGTTATTACACTTATTATATAGCGCTACATACATATATTACGTTGGTTATCATATATAATATATAATAGTATATTAACATATTATATTATATATATATATATATATATATACATATATATATATATATATTATATATATATTAGTTATGTTATTACATGGCTATTATTATTAAGGCTATATATGGTATTTAATTTCTATTTATATTATTATTATATTAGTTATGTATATGTTATTATATTATTAAGTTATATACATTATGCATATTATTATTATACATACATATATTATTATATATATATATATATGAACCTGTATATTACATTATATATATTATATATATTACATATATATTATATATATATTATTATTACTTATTATATATATATATATATATATTATTGCTATTATTACATATTATTATTATTATTATTATTACAGTACATATATATATATATGGAAAGTATATATATATATATGGCTATTTATAAGTGGTTGACTCCAGGAGCGAAAATCAATATTTAATGTATCGTTATTTTAATAATTTTAGGGTAAATACATTAAATTTCTCACCTAACCTAACCTAACCTAACCTAACCTAACCTAATCTAACCTAACCTAACCAAACCAAACTTAACCTAAATTAACCTAACCTAATTTTAACGGAGTCAACCACTTATAAATGTCCATATATATATATTGTATATATTAGTTATATATATATATATATATATATATATATATATATATATATATATATATATATATATATATATATATATATATGGTATATATTGAGATAACAGGCATATATATTATTATTATTATATATTATTATTATTATTATTATTATTATATATATTATTATATTATACATATTATTATTATTACATATTATTATTATATATATTATATATATTATTATTATTATTATATTATTGGTATATACTATATATATATATTAGTATGTTGTATATATATATATATATATATTATTATTATATATATATATTATTATTGTTATTATTATTATTACATATGATGTAATGGCTGGCTAGCGTATTGATATTACATATATATTATTACATATTGTTATTATTATTGTTATTATTACATATTATTATTATTATTATTATTATTATTGTTATTACATAAACATAAGTATTATTATTATTAATATTGTTGTTGTTATTATTATTATTGCTATTAATATTATATATATTGTTATATAAGATATATGGCAGGCATGAGGGCAGAGCAGCAGGCGGCAGTGTTATTTATATATGCGGGTGTATAAGGTTAAGGCGGTACAAAGATATAGCGTATATATAAAGAGGCAGGAAGGCAGCAGCAGCAGCAGCATATATACATGGCGGCAGGCGCGGCATACCGTCATCCCCGAGCGGTATATATATATGGCGCATATATATAGCAGCAGAAGGCGTGTTACAAGGTTGTTATTGTTGTTACTGTTGTTTATAGTATATAGGTATATATATATATATATATAATATATATATATATATGTATATTGAAAGAATTTCATAGAATAAAATTTACATTAATATTTATATAATATCTATAAAATTTTATTGTCTTTTGGACATGTTGAACGATTTGGGTTATTTCAACTGATTCTTAAAATTTAAACATTATGTACTTTTAACATCGAATTTACTATAAACTATAAAATTATAATTAAAATTAACAATAAGTTAAATGAAGATTGATTTTATTAAATCAATAACTATCAGAACTTAATCCGTATTTAGTTGTAGTTGGGTTAGCTGCCCACTACCAATTATCCTTTGCCAGGAATATAAGCATGCCTCGGAGAAGGGGTCGTGATCGCCGTAAGCGATCTTTAACTTTCTGGAGCGAGCGGCTGAATCAGGCTAAAACATGAATGCTCAGAGGAATAAAATGTTGATATAAAGCAGGAGAGAGGCATGATGGCGTGAAAGCAAATTTCATTTGTTTTGCCGTGACTGAAACAAAGACAGCGGAACGGTGAAAGGAGTGGTGGGTGAAATGTGTATGAAGCCAGTGGGAATGAACAGAGGTGAGGGCAATGCAATTTGATGAGTGACCGGTGGTGCAGAACTATGGTAGATTTTGTTTATGTAAGTTCTAGAATTCTAATGGTTAAACTAAAGTTTGAAAAGGTCAAGGTATATGTGGTTGTGACAAATGGCCCATCTCATCTGTGGGTAATGTTGAAAAGAGTGTGATTTCTGGAATAATTTGAATGATATTTTGGATGAGATGAGCAGAAGCTTCAGATTGATTGTGTTGGGTGACCTAAATGGTTGGATGGGTGATCATAAAAGATAAGGTATAACAGGTGGCTTTGTGGTGTCGGGAGAAAATGAGAATGGTAGGAAGTTGATTGTTTTCTGTGAGGAGAGGGGTATGTGTGTAAGTAATACTTTCTTTAAGCACAAGAGTATTCATAAGTATACTAGAGTTGGTGTAGGTAGAGATGGTATCGAAATAAAAAGTATGACTGATTTTGTTTTGGTGAAGAAGGAGATGTTAAAGTATGTGTTCGACGTTAAATCAGTGAGAGGGTTAGGAATAGGATTATCGGATCATTGTTTTATGTAAAGTTAAGTTAGTGGGGGGCTTGGATGGAAAGGAAGGTGATAAGGAGGGAAGTGAGTAGAATTAAGAGTGAGAAGTTAAGTGAACAAGGTAATAATGATAAGTATTTAAGAGCGCTTGCAAATAAATCAGTTGAATGTGAACAAGTTGAAACTAAACAAATCTGGAAGCAAATGAAGAAAACGGTTGTTACTAGTGCAAAAGAAGTATGTGGATATGCTAAAGTAAGAAGTAAGAATGTTAACAGTGAGTGGTGGAATGAAGAGGTGATGAAAACGTTTAAATGTATAAAAGAAACGTGGCTGAATGTACTGAAAGCCAATGATGAGGTTTCAAAAAAAAGATGTTTGGAATTATATAAGGAGGGAAAAAGGAATACTAAAAGGTGCATACGTAGGAGGAAAAAAGAGGTAAATGAACAGTTTGGAAGGAGGATGAATGGGGACTTGCAAAGGAATAGGAAGCTCTTCTGGAAGGAAGCGCGATAGGTTAAGAATGAGAATAAAGGGAATCTGCTTAGAATAAGGAATAGGGATGGTGCTTTCGTAACTGATGAAATGAATGTGAGGGGTGTGTAGAGGAAACACATCGAAATTCTGCATAACATTGGCAGTAATGAAAAGGTGATATTGAATGTGTGTGGGTTTGATGGTGCAAAGAAGGAATGTTACTGGGGATGATATCATTAGTAAGGAGGAGGCATAGATAGAGTGAGAAGCTGAAAGAATGGTGAAATTCGGTGTATAGATGAAAATTACAGAAAATGATCAAGAACGAGGCTGATGGAGATTGATTGGATTTGGAAATACTGTGTAACAAAGCATTTATGTAG
Source organism: Trachelipus rathkii (assembly GCA_015478945.1). Lineage (NCBI taxonomy): Eukaryota > Metazoa > Arthropoda > Malacostraca > Isopoda > Trachelipodidae > Trachelipus > Trachelipus rathkii. The sequence goes on along the minus strand of JABUQX010143679.1, from coordinate 1,838 downwards.
GGTATAGTCTGAGGATTGAGGAGAGTGAGTAATAGCACCCTTACTATAACTGTAAGTGGGATAATGGTAACTGTAGGAATTATGAGGGAATTTGTTTATTGAGTGTTGTAGGGAAGATATATTCTGGTGTTTTTGGTCGAAAGAGTCCGCCGAGTGACAGAAGGACTGATTGGTGAAGAATAAGGTGCGTTTAAAAGTGGTAGAGGATGTGTGAATGAATCTACATTGAAACACAAATGATTATAAAAATGAGAGAGGAAGAATAAATTGTATTTAGGTTTTATGTATTTGGAACAGGCATATGATAGAATTAATTGGGAAGCTCTATGGCAGGTGTTAGTTATATATGGTGTTAGTGGTAGGCTTCTGAATGGAATCAAAAGTATGTGTGACGAAAGCAAAGGATGTGTAAGAATAAATGAGTCGAAAGTGATTGGTGTAATATTAATAGCGGAGAAGCAGGGATGTGTTATGTCTCCTTGGTTATTCAATTTGCATATGGATGGGGTTATGAAAGAAATAGAGGGGGGGGGTGGCAGGTGATGGTGTTAGAAAGATGGAGAATGGAAGAGAGTGGAGAGTGCCCTACCTATTATATGCGGGTGATTTGGCTTTGTGTGGCGAATCTGAAGAGTTTGAGAGGATTGATAGAGAGATTTGTCAGGGTGTGTAAAAGGAGGGTCGAAAGTAATCGTGTGCAGATGCAAGGTTATGGTTGTGATTGAAGACAGTCCTCGGTGTGAAGTTATGTTAGATGGTGAGCAGCTGGAACAAGAATCCGATTTTAAATATTAAGATATATTCTGGATGAAAAGGGAACGGATGATGCAAAGTGTAGTAGGAAAGTTGTGAATGGCAGGAAGGTGGCTGGTGCAATTAAATCCTCGGTGGATGTAAAGGGACTATCTTTAGTGCGCTAGGGTTTTACATGAGGGTATGTTGTTACCTGTGTTAATGCATAATAGTGAGACTATGGTCTTTAATAAAGGTATAGATCTAAATCACAATGTGTTCAGATGGACAATCTTAGGGGCGTGTTAGGTGTGAGAAGAAATGATAAAATGAGGTATGAATGTATTAGAGAGTTGTGTGGTGTGAAGAAAGAGGTAAATGAGAGAATAAATGAAAGTATGTTGAGATGGTTTGGTCATGTGGAAAGGATGGATGATAGTCGGTTTGTTAAGCGAATGTATAGTGGTGATTGTGGGGAATAGACCAGCTGGTAGACCGAAGTCGATTGAGTCAGTAAAAGAATGCCTGGAAGAGTGAACTGTGAGTTTGGCAGATTCGAGAAGAAGGTGCATAATAATAGGAGTGAATGTGAATGTGAGGGGGTATGGTTGTGGTCCACCTGGGCCAAGGAATGAACCCTATAGTGAGGGTTCGTCTCGATCCAGTGAAGCTCTAGGGTTGATTTTCTGACTGTGACGAGTTCTCACTAAAAGGCATAAAGTGGGTGGCAATCCTGGGCTTTCTTTTCGACTTTCGCCATATTCTTCTACTACTTTTCTGTTTCGGGTGCATGTTGCACACCTTACCCCCAATCTTGGGGAGAGGAGGTGGTTTATATATATATATATATATAAATATCAGCATATATATATAAGGTTATGTGGCTATACATATATATATATATATATATATATATTATGTTATATATATATATATATATATGTTATATGGTTATAAATATATTTACTTACATATTTCAAATAAATATACAATTTGTCAAGTGAATGCATATTTATAGCTTCGTATATAAAATGTAAAACGAAAACGCAGCGTTTCACGATAAATGCGAAACGATAACTAAATTTGATTGAACCAAAGGCACAATG
>JABUQX010143678.1:0-14253 GCA_015478945.1 Trachelipus rathkii | reverse complement strand
CTACACCTTTAATAAAGAAGACGTTGGGCGCCGGGTGTCTACTCAGATAATCCGGTGGGATGTTGGTTTTACCTTTCTTATAAACGATGGTGGGGGAGAAGCTATTTACGAATAAATTCCATCTAGCCAGTCGACCAGTCTGTTGTTTATTGCAGAAGATGAAACAAAGAGGTTGATTATCTGTGATAATGGTTACTTTATAGCCGAAGATGGTGTTCTTAAACTTTTGCAAGCAGAACACCACGGCTAAACACTCTTTTTCTATTGTATCGTAGTTCTTCTCACTTCCACGGAGTACGCGCGAAACAAATGAGAGGGGCTTCTCCTTTCCATCATCTGTCAGTTGGTACAGCACGCCCCATATTCCGTAATCGCAAGCATCTGTATTCACGAAGAATTCCTTGCTATAATTAGGGAAAGTTAACTGTGGCTGTACCACTAACTTATCTTTCAGGGTGTCAAATGCTTTTTGATGTTTCTTGGTCCATTTGAAAGGAACATCTTTCTTTATTAAATCATAAAATGGCTGTGCGACGACAGCGAAGTTCTCTATTAAAAAGCGAAAATAGGAGAAGAAACCTAATATACTCTGTGTCTCTTTGACATTTGTCGGAGGGACAAAACTTTTCATAGTTTCCACCTTCACAGGGGTCAGGACTAATTCCATCTCTTCCTATCTTAAACCCTAGGTACAAAACTGATGATTGTAGGAAGCTACATTTGGACAGTTTTACCCTCAATTTGTTCTCTCTAAAAGCAGTAAAGACCTTTTTCAAATTTTCAAAGTGTTCTGTAACGTTCTTTCCCAACACTAGTACGTCATCCAGATAGACTTGTGCAACGGGTCCTAGGAGATGATTTAAGGCGATGACCATTGCTCTAGCGTACACGGAGGGCGCATTCTTATGCCCAAACATCAGACGGGTTGGGCAAAAGAGACCTTTTCTGGTTCTAAATGCCATTAGCTTTTGCGTTTCTTCCTCGACGGCTAGTGAGTTATAAGCATCTAGAAGATCTACACTGGTGAACACTGTATTGCCCCCTAGCGAGGTGAATATTTCTTCAATCGAAGGCAGAGGAAAGACGTCTTGAACGCTATGGGAGTAGAGGTACCTGTAATCGATACAGACTCTTGGGCGTGTGCTGTTCTTCTTCGCGACCACTAGTAATGGCGAAGAGTGTGGGCTGTAACAAGCCTTGATATATCCTTTCATCAATGCCGCATCCGTAAAATCATCTATGTCCTGCAGGTACCGATGAGGTAATCATCATTGAGTGCCAGCACATCATGATATTCCATCAAAAGCTCGAGTAAGTCTTCTAAGTACTCTGGCTTCTCGAGAATGCTATTCTCAGCATCTTCTTTTGACATCTTTTCTTCAATGATCTCTCTGTACACTTGCCTTAGCTCTGTCTTCGAAAGACCCTTGGAGCATGTGGCTACATTAGCTGAAACTATTCTCTGGTGTCCTCTTATGTCTGGGCTTCTTTCAATAGGTTCGCTAATTATCGGATAGCTGTTTCCTAGATTCACTCCTTTTTTCAAATAAAATTAATCACTCAAATTTATATAATTGAGCACAATTGTGTTATTTCTCACGGGACTGACCGTATTAGCGATATACAATGATCCTCTGGTAAGAGCTGGTGTCATTATACACTTCCGCTCTAGCTCAAAATTGTCTTGAGTTTCGGGTCTCACTTTTATGTATCCGTACGATTGACCTGGTAAAACAGTATTTTCAATCACTCTTAAATCAATTTTAATTTCCTCATCGAGCGTTAAATAGCCATCTTCGTTATGGTCAGGGCTCGTTCAAATCTGTAACTTTCCCGATTGACTCAAATTTTCCTTTAAATTATAAGGAATGTGCTTATGTTTCGGCCTAGCTCCCTGGTTCTCAGCATGGTGATAAGTGAGAGGCCGATTATCTTTCTCCGACCCTATTTTCTTTGTCACCTGTTCTGCCTGAACTCGAGCTGCTCCATTTGATTCAAATCTTTCTTTCCTTCTTCTAGGTACGGATTGCCTATGTGAAGGTTTAACTGACAGGGCTGCCTCCCTTTTCTGTGGGAAATGACCGTTCGCAACTGGTGCTGGGTCGACTGACAGGGCTGCTGCTCCGTTTAACGCAACACTCCTTTCTCTAAGCTGGACTGACAGGGCTGCCTTCCTTCGTGGAATGGGACCATTTCCAACTTGTGCTGGTTCAACTGACAGGGCTGTCTTCCTTTCCTGTGAAAAATAATCGCTTGTAACTGGTTGTTTAGTAAGGGTTTGGTTCGAATCTCTAAAAATTTGGTTCAAATCCCTAATAACTCTCTTCCCCCTAGGTACCTGTGGCCTGGGCGGATACTTACTGTACAGAGTGATGTCTCTTACTCGTCTAAGATTCCCATCGGAATATTCTCTAACTCAATAAAGGCCGTGTTTGGCAAAGACGGGAATATCTATCTCTTTATCTTCATTAATAGACATCTTTGAAGAAAATAAATTTAGATTTATGGGTAAATTGGCTAAAATGTTATTACCTAACAGTATATCCCAACTAGGTTCACCTTTTACTTCGCTCACTTGAAAAGTAGTGAGGTAATGTTTTTTATGCATGCGGAGATACAGTTGCACCTCTCCTTTCAATTTAGTCGGGTTATTATCCACCCCTTGCACTACAAGATCGGTTTTTTGGAGAGGTACTTTAAAATTCCCTTCTTTCTCTAATTCCCTTAACCGCTTGGGTGTTACGAGGCTTATACTACTACCCGTGTCTAAAAGCACGCATGCCTTGGGCTCCTTACTACTTACGGAGGGAGCAAGGTAAACATTTGCATAAAAATGATGTCCCAGCTTGAAAGATTGTTCTACTGTTTTCTCTCTTCCCTTGCCAAGTACCCACTTCTCATATTTTTTCTTAAATTTTCTTCTTACTCTTCTCCTGTATTTGCCACTTTCCGAAAATTTTCCTTCTCCATCCTTTCCTCTGGATGGGAAAGTTCTCTCTCAAAAGCTCTATCTTCCTCCTCTTCACTCTCCTCAAAGTCTCTTTGTTGGCTTTCAGCTACATAGACTCTGGTGTTCTTCTTTTCTTTCCCATCTGGGGGTCTATACTCTTCTTTTCTCCTGGAGAAGGTCCTGGGCCCTCGCTTATCTGGGTTATAGGGCTCTGGTTTCTTGGCTTTTACACCTTTCTCCATATCAATTTTACTATTGAATGGGTTGAACATTAGTTCTTCTTCGGGGTTAGGCCTCCATGAAGGAGCTTCTCTACAACTAGCTTGAGAACCCCTTCGGTGATAAGCCTTGCAAAATCGGCAGTACGGTAACTCCCAACGACAGGCTCGGGAAGAATGACCCACAGTCTCACAGAAGAAACAAACATCGAGCTCTCTCAATTCTTGAGCGGTCATTCTCTTTAAAGTCCCTTTATATTTTCGTGGAACGTACTCCGACTTTACCTCCTCTCTCCTCTTTCGAAAGGTACCAGTTGGTCTCACCTCTTCTCTTTGCCTTCGAAAGGTGTTAGTAGGCCTCGCCTCCTCTCTTCTCCTATCCTCATATCTCGGTTTATGGAAGGATTCCCTATTCTTCCTATATGAATTGTTGTCTTCGACTCTCTGTCTATTCTCAGATTCTTCTTTAGCCATAAACACCTTAGTGATGCGAAACTCTGTTGGCCTCCTAGGGTCTGCTTTTAATAGAGCTCCGTTAGAGATTTGAGACAACTTCTCCACCAATTCAGTCAAATTCATCTCTGTATCAAATACTTGGAGTATCTTTTCTTTTAACAGTTCTCCATCCCTCCTCTCTGATATATTTTGTATAATTTTGCCTGTAACCATGATGTTTATCTGCCTAGAAGTGAACACTGCCTTTTTGTCAAGGTCGTGCAAACGACTCTGATATCTCCAAAGTTTGTTTTTTAATTCCAGTACAAAATCTGTGAAGATTGTATCCCTTTCTCTTCTGTATTCGATAAATTCTATCCATAAATCAAAAACAGTACGCTGATCTTCTGGCTGTAAGAAGATCTTTGATTAAGCTAGGAAATCTTCTAATCTGGTAATTCTGGAGAAACTTCCATCCTTCAAAAGATAACATCGGGCTTCGCTGTTTAGATCAGATGATATGGCAGATTTGGCGAAACTAATCTTTTGGCTCTCATTTAATGTACCTAAAGCACTCAGCTTCTCATTTAGCGACGTAATGAAATCCTCATACTGAATTCCTCTCCATATCTTTGTCTTTAGGTGTTTACCGAATAATTTTAAATTTTCTGGTACTTCTGGTAGAGCAGGGGTGAATAAGTTCGATGGATAAAAGGGGACTCCATTTGGTTGGGGCATATAAGAATATCCAGGTCAACCGGGATAAGGATAGGGTTGGTTAGGCATAGGTGGGTAACCAGGTGGAATGCCATTATAATAAAAGGATGGGGGAGTGGTCCCCGATGGTGGAATACCATAATTGAAACTGTTTTGCCCTGGCTGGGCGTTCGTAGGGCCATTATTACCTTCTGTCCCTCCTGTGAGGGCATTCGATTGCTGTGGGGCCACGTGGAGCCCAGTAGAGGGGAGGACTTGTCCCCCTGTCTGTTTAAAATTCACTGTTGGGTCCTCTGACCCTTGTGGAGTCTTGTCAGGTTTTTCTGTCCTTCCCAATTGTTTATATTGGAAGTATGGGGGTTCCCACCACTTCCCCAATTAACACGAGTCTTTTTCTTTATAGCAGTTTGGGTAGTAGTAGGTTTTAACTGAAGATTCATGGTGCTATCTAAAGTGACGGTCTTCTGGTAAGACGGTGGAATTTCATCCCTCCTTGAAGGTTCTTCCTCTCTGATTTCCTGGGGTGCCTGGCTAAAAAGAGCGTTGTAAAGATTTTGACTGGTTCCTGGATCAAGAGGACCTAGGATAGGAGGGACCCCTGATGGAGGAAGCTGGCCCCTCTGGGTTATAGGCGTTTCATCTCTGCCCCCCCCCTACTACTTCTTGTCCTTGTCAATGTCCTTCGTCAGTATCTCCCTCATTCAACTCGAGATTCTCATTCTCTCCTTCTTCATTTACATGGCCATTGTCCTCTTGAATCAAATTTTGACCGTCCGCCATTTTGTTTTAAATTAATTACAAAATTATGCAAAATATATAAGCGCAGTCACTTAGACTATATTCAAAGCGTAAACACGGTCACTTATAAAATACTTAAGCACTAACACTTATCACTGCACCCCTATATATATATATAATATATATATATATATATATATATATATAGCAGCAGCAGCAGCAGCAGAGCAGTATATAGCAGCAGTTACACAACACTGAGTAGTTAAAAGAACAGTTATTGCGAACACTCTACTATCTATATATATCTATATATATATATATATATATATATATATATATATATATATATATATATATATATATTTATATGTGTAAAATTATACAAGATATATAAAAAACACGATTGCAAGACTGTGCAAAAATAGCATATGAAGCAATTGTTGGCTGACGATATTTACTTACTACTACCTCGACTCTTATTTCACTAGTAGACACTGTTTATGTCACAAAGCATTGGTGTTTTAATCAAAGTCACACAAAAAAAAACTATCTGAAAAAAAGTCGGGTGGGGCTATATATATATATTTTCCAAATTGCTTGAAATGAGTCGAAACCGGGTTCTCCGAACTAGCGGTGCTCTCCTGAGTTTAAAATATATATATATATATATATATATATAAATAATATATATATATATATATATATATATATATATATATATATATATATATATATATATATATATATATATATTATATATATATTTATATATATATATTATATATATATATATATATGTCCTACCTTCGATAACATGTATATAAAATATATATATATATATATATATATATATATATATATATATATATATATATATTTATATATATGTATATATATATATTATTGGTTGTTATAAATATTAATTTTTAAAAAGTTATAATGGGTCACTTTCTTCAGTGGGATAGGGTGGATTTTTAATTATCACTTAAAAATAAAATTCCCGTATTAAAATTCCCATAATAAAAAAGAATATTTGTAAAGAACAATTGCTGTATGAATAGAATAAAGAAAGAAAATGTTTTCCTTTTTTTCGGTGGATTGTATGTTGTCTTGTATACGAGCGTGTGCGGGTTTATGCGCGTGTGTGGGCTGGGCTGTGTGTTTTGCGATGGTGATCTCAATCCCTCCTTTTGACTCCTGTGTTCCCGCTCTCGACTCTAGCCGACTCTAAGCGACTCAACCACACAAACAGACAGACACTGCTTGTTCAGGTATTATATATATATATATATATATATATATATATATATATAGTTTTTTTTTTTGTATATATATATATATATATATATATATATTATTATTATATATATATATATATATATATATATATATATATATATATCGTTTGTGATAGTCGTAGGAAAGGAAGGAAGAGTTAAGCAAAGAATGAAAAATATAGAGTTTTTTTCTTCTTCTCTTTCTTCTTCTCCTTTAGTTCTTTTTTAATTCTCGTTTCATAAAGAAAGAAAGTCACAAAATGAAACGGAATTTTTACTGCATCGTTTTCAAGGTTTCACTATTTATTAATATTATTCTTTGATTATCACGGTTACACAACCCTTTATTTTATCTGAAAATTTTTTCACAAATATCTCCCACAAAATTATTTAATATTAACAGACAACATATCCCAAAGTCATTTGTAAATAAAACATTTTACACTATACCCAAAATCGTGAGTGTAAAATAAAAATGAAATATTCAAAATCTTAAAATACGAAATTTGTGTGCACACATAACGGCCGGCAAATCATACTAATATTAATTATCATAATAATAATAATAACAATAAGGAACTTTATTGTTGTTATTTTTACTATGTAAAATACTAATACTAATAATCATAATAATAATAATGACGGACATTTATAAGTGGTTGACTCCGTTAAAATTAGGTTAGGTTAATTTAGGTTAAGTTTGGTTAGGTTAGGTTAGGTTAGATTAGGTTAGGTTACCCAAAAATTTAATGTATTTACGCTAAAATTATTAAAATAACGATACATTAATTATTAATTTTCACTCCTGGAGTCAACCACTTATAAATAGCCAATAATGACAATAAGGAACTTTATTGTCGTTATTTTTACTATGTAAAATACTAATAATAATAATCATAATAATAATAATGACAATAAGGAACTTTATTGTCGTTATTTTTACTATGTAAAATATACTGATATCAGATTTTTTATTATTTGTATTTTTTATATACCGATCGGTTTTGTTTATTTTTAATTTTCTAAATTCTAGTGTAGGTATGATATCCTATTTTTAGATTGTTGAGGGCATATTTTCTTACTTGATATTAGAGCTTTCCTGAATAGATCTCATCAATAGCTCAAACAGAGCTTGGATTAGATGGAGGCTTGGTAGTGAGATTTTTTGGTTTACGGCACTTGTATTGGCATCTACTTCACCGAAGTTCCATGCTCAGAAATCCTTAGCTGAGGTCGGCAGTTGTAATAACTGAATTACCGGAGTGGTAATTAGTCACTTCGTAGGAAGGTTCAATTAAGAAAAACTTCTTCATACAGTTTTATTAGGGCGCGCACAGGCGACTTGACTTAACCAAACAGAACTCACTTTAAAACCAAATATCAAACACCTATAAAAATAAACAATAGTAATTAAAAGATAGGTGTCCACTTAATTACATTCTGGACAATATTAATTGGGTTACATGTATTAACACTTTACATGGTTGATAAAATTCATTTTCCATTATTAACAATTTATATGGTTGATGAAATATTCGTTTTTCATTTGTTTGATTATACAATAATATCTTTGATTTACATAACACCTTAATTATATAAATTACGAAGTATTAATAATAAAATAATAATAGCGGTAGTTAATTCTTACCTCCAAGCTAATCGATATGTGAAATAATAAATTTACGAGGAGAGTCTCCCTCCTTCTCTCTCTCTCTCTCTCTCTCTATCTCTCTCTCTCTCTCTTTCGTAATATTTCCCTGAAATGACGCGAAGGAAAAAGAGAATACATATATAATATATAACTGCATAAAGATACAGTTATATATATATATATATATATATATATATATATATATATATATATATATATATATATATATATATATATATATATATATTATATATATATATATATATATATATATATATATATATATATATATATATATATATATATATATATATATATGCACAGTATTGTGACACATATATAGGTAATCGAACGAGGGTTCGATCTGGCACTGAGGAAGAAAAACACTGTAAGTCTTTAAATTGTTTTCTGACCAAAGCCACATACATACAAAAAGCACTACTAATTATCTAATATATATATATATATATATATATATATATATATATATAGCTATGTTATATATATATATATATATATATATATATATATATATATATATATATATATATATATATATATATATATATATTGTCTACTTCTACGTAAGCGGCACAGTTACCGAACTTTCGCTATCACAATTAAACTTCTACATGTTCACCGCTTGGTCTATCAAGACAGAATGCTGTGAGATTTCTTGTTTCAGAGGAAAGAGGTGGGCGCTTGCAACATAATAGGAAGTAGAGACAGGCCAATACAGGAATTCTGCATTGGTTTACTGAACATAGTGAGTTACTGAAACGTGCTTCTATGCGAATTTAGAGCGGACGATTTTGGTCGCTTTACGAAGTTAAAAGAACGTCCGAAATCGTTCTGGATTATTCCGATAAAGGACCGCCCTTTTGTAGAAGAGTCTTTTACTTAAAGACTTGATTTAATTCGCATACGTCACTTGATCTTCAGATGAAGTCAGAGCACGGGGATTAGGAAGAGGCATAGGAGGTCTAGGAAGTAAAGTCAGTCGTTGGGCTGGGGTTGGAGAACGTGGTAGAGATTGGATCTGAACCGTGTTATCCGAAGGTGCGTCTTCAGGTGCTAGTTGTATTCGAACAGTAGATGTTGGGATGGTCCGAAGTGGGATGCTTTCAGCTGGATTTGATACCTCTGGTATGCACTTTCTACAAAGGTATGCTCTTTTGGTCCAAACAAAATACGCGATGACAAGAACCATGAGGAAAAAGATGGTTCCGGAAGTTCCTCCTCCAATGTATGGGATAAATTTGATTTGTGGGAAATACGGGGTAAAAGGATGCATGGATTGATTCAACTGATCTAGTCTTTGATTCCAATGAATTTCCTTCAAAGCTTGAAACTTAGGAAACAAGACTTAAGAAATATTAGGTAAGGCAACATGAGATAAGAAGTTGAATAAAACATGATCAGAATAAGAAATTAAAGAAGAAAGTGTGATGTTCTTTTCCAAATGAATGGGATTCTTAAACTGGAATTTAGAAGAGATGAAAGCACATCCGCGAGGAATAGTAAAGACATAGTCATAGACATGCTGGATAGAATTGGGTTTCTCACATGCTTTTTTTCTGAAAAAGAAATAAGGGTGAAATGTCCTAAAGTGACAGTATAAGGTTCCATGGATTTATATTCTGAATAGGGTAATGTGAAAAATCATTGGTAAAATTCAAGATTAAAGCTAACAAACAAGACTGATCGTCAATGGAAGCAAATACTTGGGACTGGGGCAAACGGCTAGTTGGCCTAAATGTCGACAAAGATTGTGTGCCGATTCCTTAAGATAGGTGTATTTCCTTCGACCATAATTCACAAAGAAATAGTTGTTTGGGTCATTGTACATAACTCGAACTAAAGATTGATTCAAAGGAAGATGAGTGGGAAAAGGTATGAGTTTATGAGAAGTGAATTTCTCCACTGAGATAAAAGGAATTAAATAATTAGTTCATAGGGGCTAGCGGCAGATTGAATAGTCCAAGAGTAAGTTAAGAAGGATTGGTATGTTTTTGTTTCTAGAGGTATGACCGTGTGTAGTTTAGTTTCTTTGTTCATCTCCAATACGAAAGGCAATAAGAATATTGGAGAAAAGAGTTGTGAATTAGTAATTTTGTTTTTTGCCAGTTGAAGTGAGTTTATCACCAACTGGTGGATTTGATGTATATTATAAACAGTTTGTTCAATTAAATTTATCAAAGCCCTTATACTTCCCATTTGATTTATAATATTATGCGTAGCACTTAAACTGGTTTGGAATTCTATTAATTTCTGTAAGCTATCCCTAAAATTCATTAATGTGCGAGTGTTCGCCTTTAGTTGTTCTTTTAGTTCGGTTATCAATAAGTTTGAGGTGGAGGCATAGTTGCCTAAAATGTTTATTTTCTTTCTGAGTAATTTTACCTGTTTGTCTGTCGCCGTACCAAAAAGAATGTTGAGGACGTCTCCTCCGAACTCGAAAGCGGCTCGTTTCTTTTTTGATCGTGCTGAGATCCAAGGTAGTTCACTCACTTCATTCAATTTCTGGGCTAGAACTTTTACTCTAATGGTCATTAGCTTGAATTCCCATTGATGAGCCCTTTGGTGTGTTGAAATGTTTAGAAACGTGGTTTCAAAAGATGGTAGGAATGACTCTTTGATGTTGTTCACTAACTTAGTGGTCCTAGTGATTGTTTCTTTGATGTCGGAAGGACATTCTAAGGAGATAATTAGATCTAGGTATCCTTCGATGAAACTTACTTCACCAGTACGATATAAGACTAAGCCGGGCAGGATCTTCGTTTCTTCCTTTTCATTTATGAGACTGTTTTGAAATGTTGATAGGATGGTAAGTAGCAACAAGATCTGTTTTCCGAACTTCATTTCTGAAATATTTTAACTGTATTGAAATACTTTATACTTTCCTTGTATTTTGTAATAGTTAAGGTCGCCTAATCATACTTGATAAAATCTTAATGTCAAAAATGAATGGTTAGTGAAAACAAAGCAATGCTAACTTAATTATAACTTGGTTAGTTAACGTCTTACATTTGAATGCTATATACTATTAGATACTTATGAATTTTAATTTTTATTACTTACTTACTTAGTTACTTCTTTTTTATAATCTAGGGGTTAATGAATAATTCTTAATACAAAGTTAATTAATTAAGTTTCTTAGGATTATTTACAGTTACTTGTTTCTTATTTTTTTTTCTTATAGAAAAGTTTTTTTTTTCTTTTTTATAGTATTTTTTATATTAAAAAATTGCGCTGTCCACCCCTTCGTTTTGGGAGTGAAACGTATTTTTAAAGTTTCTTTATGTATATAAAAAAAATGAGTAAAACTATAACTGATAAATCTAAGCTAATTAGACAGAAATATAACTAATGAACTAATCCAGACTAAAATTTTATCTAATCTAAGTGTTAGATCAGTAAAAAAAATCAAAATTTATATTTAAATTGTAAAATTAGAGTTCTTTTGAACATATCATCACTTAAAACTAATTAAAGTACTTGCAAGATTTCTAATCCAAACTAGGTATTCTTAATTTAATAACGATCGTGTTCTTAATCCATCTAAGTTTTTTCTAATCCAAACTAGTGGTTTTCTTAAAATAATAAAAAAACTATACAAATGCGAAATGCGAAATGTACTTCATCATCTTAAAATTAAAAATATCTTCTTAAAACTAAAGAGTATCTTCGGAACTGAAGAATATCTTCTTAAATCTATAGAATCTTTTCTAAAAACTAAAGGATTTCTCCTTAAATCTACAAAAATATACAGAAATAGATATGAATCAATAGCCGGGAGGCAAATAATATGTTTTATTTCCTCTAACTGTTGTATTCAAATCCAATTTGACAGGCGGAGGTTGGACAGGAGTCTTCACTATAGTCTCCGTGGTGTCTTTCACCTCTGCTTGTTGTTGTTGAGCCTGTTCTTTCATCCTTGTTTGACTTCTCGTAACTCTGGGTGTAGAATCTCTGGGGCCAGTAAACATGTTATGTGGTCTGTAAGACGGATCTTGTTTCCTGTCATCTCTGATGAATTCCCTAGGAGGTGATTCTACAACAGTGGGAATGGGATAATTACCATCTCTTTCAGGGACATTGGGAGATTTCTCTGGGGAAGGAATTCTTGGAGGGGATCCGCCGTAGGCTCCATATATTTCGCCTTCATGTGCGGGTGGCTCCTGAAGAATTTCTTTAGCAGGTGCTTCTAGTGAAATCTCTTGTTGAATGGGTGATAAAGATGGTCTAAACTCTTTTCTCCGAACCGAAGGGTTGGAGGGGGTTCTTTGGAAGTCATTTTTAGGAGTGGAACATGCAAACTCACTGTCAGGACGTACTCTTCCTGCAACTACATCGCTGTATCTTCTTCTCTCCACAACCTCATTACTATACCTTTCTTTTCCGACAATATTGTTATCTCTTACAGGTTCCACCGGAGCTGGTTGTTGTACGGGAGTCTGATAACTCCAAGAGTTGTTTCCAATCTGCGTTGGTTGTGGTGGAGGAATTGAGTAAGAGTTGTATTCTAACCGAGTTGGTTGTGGTGGAGGAGTTGGGAAGTAGTTATGTCCAAACTGAGTTGGTTGTGGTGGAGGAGTTGGGAAAGAATATTGGGAAGGTGTTCGTTCTGTTGGAGGAGAATGATCTTCTACTTCATCATCTTCTATTTCATCATCTTCTCCTTCTGAATTGGCTTCCGAGTCACTTTTGGGTGGCTCCTCTTCAATTCTTTCCTTTTCACCTTCTTTGGAGCTTAACATTTCTTTAACCGCTTGGGGATTCCAAACTTCATCGTTCATGAAGTCGAATTGTGACTCAGTGATCTTTTCTGCTGGAATCACTTTCGCGTTGTCTACATGGACAGGGAATGTATTACCTGTACTTAAGCAAATTACCATTAATTTATTTGGTCCTCTTAAACATCGGACAATGTATGGCCCTTCAAACTTGGGACATAACTTTGAACTATGATGAAGTTTCTTGACAGCTCTTATGAAGACATAGTCTCCGACTTTGAACTCTCTTTTCCTGGCTTTTTTATGTTGCTGCTCCAAAGTCTTCGTTGTTTCTTCTTCTAACTTCTCTCTGGCCAAATCTCTTATATAGTCGATCCTCTCTACTATTGTGTCTACTTCATCTGAGATGAATCTCGTTTTCTTTGTTTTATTCACAAAAGGTGACACATAGTCGGGCATCTCATAGGGGACTCTCTTTATGTAACCATGCAATAGGAAGTGCGGCGAGGACCCGATGGATCGATTATAAGCGGAATTGATAGCGATTTGGGCAAAACTAAGGTACTTATCCCAGTCTCTGTGGTTGTCTTTCACGTAGTGTCGTAGGAAAGACTCAATATCAGCATTTATTCTTTCAACAACTCCGTTCTGGGATGCTTTGTAAGGCAAAATCTCTACCTTTTTTATCCTCCATGCCTTACATAAGTCCTTAAACACCTGGCTCGTGAACTCTAGGGCGTTGTCCGACACGAGAAGTTGGGGGGCGCTATGCCTACATTTGACCCTTTCTTGCAATGCTCGTGCAAACTCTTTGCTCGTCCTGGTCTTGCAAGGCACTAACTCCACGTAACGTGTCAACACATCTCTGAATACCAATATATATTGGGCTCCAGACTCGGTACACGTGGGGAGTTTTCCAATACTGTCAACATGAACGCGTGAAAAGGGGGTGTAGGGCAAAGGCCATCTTTTATCTCTGTTCTGGAGGGCCTTTGCTCTGGCGCATGATACACACTGGCTGCAATATTCTTTTACCAATTTTGGAAGGTGGGGGAAAACAGACTTTTCTTCCACCCACTTCTCTGTTCTTAACTGTCCTCCATGCCATTATGCTTTAAGCAGCATGACAGTATGAATTTATTTATCTTTGTATCTTATTACCATACCTGGGAGACAGACATTATTATATATCTATACTATTCTTACCATATTAATATTATTATATATATATCTTCTTCTTATATACTTATTGAGCGTTCATATATTCATTTATATATTATTATATTTTATTAGACATACAAACTTCTAGTTATTTTTGAGCAGTTGAAGATATTTATTATTTATTATATATATATTCTATTATTACTATTATTCTACCCTTTTATATTATTATTCTTATATAAAAATAGAAATTCTTATATCGTTGATCTTCTCTATTATATGTTTGATGATGAAGTGATAATATAGATTCATTATTGTGTATAATCATGTTGCATTTAAATTATTATGGGAGAGAGATGATGATGAAGAG
>JABUQX010143677.1:35000-37500 GCA_015478945.1 Trachelipus rathkii | reverse complement strand
CTTTTACATCATCAATATTATGAAAAACTTTAGATCTAGAAACAATATTTTTAAAATAACACGATAATTCTAATAAAGAAGTATATTATTCAAAAATGTACAGACAAATGCTGGAGATAGGTTCTCAATAAGAATGGGGACAACATCTTAGGGTTTTGAAAGAGGGGAAAATTTTTAAGGACTTGCAATCTAAAGTAGTCCTAATTGTAAAAGAAATTTACTAATATAAACAATGGGCAAGCGACCTTTGGAACGACAAAATCCCAGCTAAAGGTCGTCCTGTGACAGGAAGTAGCAGTTGTAAACTTTGTTTTTTCTACAAGCCTTTTTAACTGCAGAAAACTTCTAAATACAGACACATGTAGGACACAATTTTAAAAGAACTTAAAATGAAAAAAGGTTAATAGTGATAACTGTCTCTGAATCAATTACGACCTCATTATTTGACGTTCGTTCGTTCGTTCAAAAACTTTATCCGGATACGGGATAAATAGGATTCAAATTATTTTAATAATACAAGTATGCCATCTTCATATTACATAGTTCAATATTTATAAGCTAATCAAAATTCCACTTGAATCGCGGTTGCTGTTAGATACTGAGGACCGGGCTTGGCATAAAGAACTGTCAGCTCAGCTATGGAGCAATGCAGAGAAAAGTTTCTTATTTGATCATTGCACCTAGATTTAAAAGACCTTGTATGATGTACAGAAAGTCAGCTTGACAAACCATAGATCATTGGATCCACGGAAAGACCATAAGCATAAGGTCAACAGAAATATTTTGTATTTTCTCAGAGTGAGTTTCTACAGCTGCTGTATAAGAATGAACTAATGAAAGACAGGCAGAGATTGAACTATTAAATTATGCACAATGTATGAGTTCATCAGTAAGTTTTTCTTATTGAGGAATTTTTTTACTCTTTTGTGCTGCTAACACAAGTACGATTATTTGTTGAACAGATTTAAGAAATTTATACCGTGACAATTTTTTTATGGCTCTTTCGTATTATTCCTGCCCGTCAAATTTATTAACAATTTGTGAAAGTCTTCCCGTTATCTTTGTGAGACATATTAGTTTTTCAGAGTTTGGCTTTGTTCGTTAGAAGAGAGAAATTACTTTATACCTTAGGAGTGTGTAAATTTATAAATAAAAACAACTGGAATAAAATTAGAGGAAAGTCAGCTATAACGTAGTAAAACCTACTGTTTTTTTATGATGATGCTGGAAATGTAAAACTGGTCATCCAAAAGAGAAAACCATGTTGCTAAGGGCAGTGACTTACAAATAGATGGTGTGACGTTCAAAATGGTAATGCTAAACCATTTCGCTTCCATTTTTGATATTGAGGTATTGAAAATCTAGCAGGAAAGTCAGCTATAACGTAGTTAATCGTTGATAGTTACGCCACCTAAACGTCTGAGCAGAGTATAAAATGAGGAAGTTAGTCTCTTAAAGGTAGTTTCAATTCCACAAGAAAGTTCTCTATGCGGTTGCTCATTTTCGTATACTTTAGGAGAGGTTAAAAAAACTATGTACCTCAATAATCTTATGTATTTGAAAACAAAGATTTTCAAAAAATAAACATTTATGTTTAAAACAAATTTAAATTTTTATAGAGTACAACCGATATGTTAGTTAATTATATATATATATATATATATATATATATGTATATATATATATATATATATATATATAAAGAGGTATATAGTATCTGTAATTATGCTATATATATATATATATATATATATATATATATATATGATATAGCAGTTATATATATATATATATATATATATATATATATATATATATATAGTTCAAATTCCACTTTGCAAAACATTACATCTTTATATTACATCATCAATTATTGCTAATGAAACACATAACCTTTACTGGCTTTCCTTTGTCTTCACACTGATTAGGAACAAACTCAACATCGTCTATATCATCAGAAGAAGCGTCTAACCTGAGACACTTATTCTCTTCATGGAATGGCTTCACGAACATTGAGTAAGGTGTTTCAAATGGTCTTCCTCCTAAACCTTTTTGAAAAAAATTAAATTTTATTTATAGATATTAGTTTGGTATTATGATTAAAAGGTTTAATTTCTATTAATTATAAATTGGTCTAAACTTTTAAATACTGAAAACTGTTTCTAAAATTTTTGGCATTGTATTTTGATAAGTATAACTTTTTTTTATTCACACATCTATAATTTTTTAATATTTTCAGGATATGCTTAAGTGGTTACACACATGAGTTGCTTGCAGAATATTGAAAACATTGCAACATTGAAGAGCTTTTGAAAAAAAAATCATATTTATTTTGATTCCCAATATTTTCTGTCTGTTATCGCTAAATGGTCATCTAATCTCAGGATGAAAATATTCGATTTACGGCAAATACTGATCTATCCACAAATTCGTTATTGCTCATTAATAGTATAAATTTTAAATTTATTAAAGGTTTGAAAGGAGGCTTAAAAATAGATAG
>JABUQX010143677.1:0-27500 GCA_015478945.1 Trachelipus rathkii | reverse complement strand
AAAGATGTTCCTAAACGAAACAATAAGATTAACAAGCTATAAAAGATTATTTATTTGCTAAAATATAAAACATTCGAATATTTAAAGCAAAACACATTGACCACAGATATAAAAACTCAACTCCCCAACGTATAATTTGGCCAAGTTCTTGGTTCCATATATCAGGCCCCTAGCTCAAAATCAATATACGGTTTTATGACTAGTTTCACTTTTCAAATTTAATTAATAATTTATCGATCGACAATCTATTCCATATGACCAGTTTTGGTATTGAGTAACTTTTTACAAACGTATATCCGTCAAAGAACAACAGTTATTATAGCCGCCAACTCTTTGTATAAAGATTAAAATATTTTAATACTGGATAGTGGATACTAATATAAATCTGAATTTAAATTCTGCCCAATTTAAAAAGTAAGTATATACTCTATATATATATATATATATATATATATATATATATATATATATATATATATATATATATACTAACTACTTCTCTACTATATATATATATATATATATATATATATGCTCTTTCTGCTGCTATATATATATATATTCCATAGTTTAATGAAGTTATTTTTCCACCAGATGTTCTCTGCTTTGCTTAAATCCTGTGTCGTATATAAATATTTGTTTGCAGACTGCAACGCCTGCTAAGTAGGAGTGAAACTCTCCTGCAGTTGATGATAAGGATATCGAAGAACAAAGGTATCTCTTTTCGTACAGGCCGACAATTATCCAATCTCGAATATTCGGCCATAAGAGAACATGCTATATCACAAGACCACCCAATTTCCTAAAAAAACTTCTCAATACTCAAATCTTTTCGATCCGAAGCAGATGGTAGAATCCTAGAATCTCTGTTTATTAAAACTATCAATCCATTTCTTAATAATTATAACAGCTCAATATAGTTATCTGTTTTATTATCATTTATGTTTTATCAATTTATTATTAGTATTAGTATTTTTAATACTATTGCCTTTATCATAACTTATTGTTATTATTTTTATTTTTATTCTTTAATTTTCATTATTGTTAATTTTATTTATTTATTATTATTATTATTATTATTATTATTATTATTATTATTATTATTATTATTATTATTATTATTATTTTATTATTATTATTATTATTATTATTATTATTATTATTATTATTATTATTATTATTATTATTATTATTATTATTATTATTATTATTAATTTTATTATTATTATTATTATTATTATTATTATTATTATTATTATTATTATTATTATTATTATTATTATTATTATTATTATTATTATTATTATTATTATTCGTAAATTTTATCTTATTTTTAATTTCATTTCCGGAGTCATTTAATTTGCCATTATAGAGTACCGTTCATTTGCCATATGTTAAATAATAACCAACCAACTAGTATTCATTGTCAGCTTTGTGATTTTATTATTTTAACAGATTTGATCGATATGGAAGTGCAAAAACTTATATGCTAATTTATTGTTAATATTTTATATATTTTAACGTGAATGTGAAATGTTCTTATTTTAATACACTGATGATGAATATACAATTATCCGAAAAGTCTGAATTAATAATTAAATAAAGATATGAAAAATTCTAGTCGCTGTTTACGCTTTTATCATATATATATATATATATATATATATATATATATATATATATATATATATATATATATATATATATATAAATATATATTATATATACCTGCTGCTGAGCCAGCAACCAATAATAATACGCGCCTTAATAACAAATAATAACAACAATATATATATATATATATATATATATATACTGAAAAAACTAATAGCAAAGATAATAATTAATAACTTAATATATAACTTAACAACAGCAATATCTTAGCAATAGTAGCCTTATGGATATAGATATATACTTAATATAACCTTAACCAATAACATAAAAACGTAATGTAAATGCTATATATATATATATATAATAATATATATATTCTTATATATATATATATATATATATATATATATATATATAAATTTACTTTACCCACAAAAAAGGATTTAGCCCCTAAAAAAATGGAATCTCGATGTTACGCTTTCGAAAATTAAAAGAATAATAAATAATAATAAAATAAAATTAATTAATTGATATATTAATATATATTATTATACGGATAAAGAGAGCGACGCTACAATTCGACGGATAGAGAGAGAGACTATTAGTGAGAGTAGGAGAGTTGATAACTTGATAAGACGAAAATCACTATACTCCATCTTTTCAAGGAGAGCTGTGTGAGTGGAACCATCCCAGATGTGGGAGGCGTACTCCATACGAAGGCGAACCACAACCCCTATAGAGAGTAAGCAACTGGGGTGGCGTAACGAAATTTTGATGGCACCTCGGAACACCCAACCTCCTATAAAAGCTTGTTTAGAATGAGAAATAATGTAATACTTCCAATTAAAATGAGGAGAAACAGAAACAACAAGAATAATTAGGCCAGACGAAAGTTCTAGTCGAGTGTTTTCGACTTTCGATTTTCGACTTCAACTGTAGTGGTATTCATTAATTACAGCAATGAGGGATTCCTTGACATGTTCATTTAGATTTTTAATAGCTCTTTATGATTCTTATTTTTTTAAGTATATAAAGAACCTTGTTATTTTGGTAATATTTTATGATTTTCAGTTGGTCACATAAAAATAAAATTGAACAATAGTCTGGAAACATTGTTTTTTTTATTAATTAATTATTGTCTCTTTTTTTTCAGATCATTTTCATTTCAATTTCAGCATATGAAAATTCCTCGCTTAAGTTTGAATTTATCACATATATTCTTTTATTATTTTGTTAAATTTAAATTGAAGCAATATGTGTTATTATATATATATATATATATATATATATATATATATATATATATATATATAGCAATAATATATATATATATATATATATATATTATATATGCCTATCTTCTTTTGCTAGCATAACTTAATAGCATATTGTATATATATGCATATAACATATAACCAATAACAACAATATATGTAATAGCAGCATATATAATAATAACCAGCAATAATATATATATATATATAACTATCATATATATATATATATAACAACTGTACTAACTTAGTAACAATAACCAACCAATAACCTTATATGTATATGTATATGCTATTGCTGTAATATATAACCTTAGCCAACATATATATATAACTTATATGCTTATATATATATATATACTATATATATATAACAACATATATATAATATATATACTTTTATATATACCTGTTTTATAATTTGAAATTGACCAATAAGTGCGTATATATATATATATATATATATATATATATATAAATAACTATTTAAAAAAACACATGTCTTTATATATATATAATATATATATATATGTTATATAAGTGTTGGATTGATTCCAAAGTTCTCGCATAGTATAAATAAATATCAAGGAGTTAATAAATTAAAAATATGTCGAGGTTCTGTGTAAAAATTTCGTTATTATCCGCTTACTTTAGTAATATATATAATAATAACCAACCTTATATATATATATATACTATAACAATATAACATATATATATATATGTAATAATAATATATTATATATATATATATTCCATATATATATATATATAATATATATATATATATATATATAATAACTATGCTATATATATAACTTAATAATATATAACAATATATATATATATGATGTTTTTAATAAAAGTTAATACATAATTCAACGGAAAGTTTTGGAAGCTAAAATGCCAACGCAAAAAGAATTTCAATAAACCCAATTTTAAAAGATATTTCTCACATTTTTTCAGTAACAATGATTGAAGCATAGTAACTTCTAATTTTTTTTTTTTTTTGGTAGAAAAATTGCTATTAAGATGCTAAAGTAAATAAACATTTTAGGGTTCAAAGTTATATTTGAGAAGGAAGAATTCTTCAAACAGTTTATCATTCCCAAACTTTTTATATATTACAAAATAGCAGGAGACATTTATCATTTATATTTTTCATATTTTCAAATTGCAAATTTGAAACTCTTAATAGTACCCAGTTAGAAATTTATTTGCATATATGAACATTAATTTCTTCATATATATATATATATATATATATATATATATATATAACATATATATGCTGCTGCTGCTGCTACTACTGCTATAAATATATATGCTATATATATATATATATACTGCTCATGCTGTTTATAATAATAACATATATATGTAGCAACCAACTAATATGTAATATATATATGTATATATATATATATATATATATATATATAATAATAATAATAATATATATATGTATATATAATATCTTTTTCTTTAATAATAGCAACAATAATAATAGTAATAATAATAATAACAACATATATAACATATGTAATAATAATAATATATATAATATATATGATAAATAATAATAATAACTAACCTTAATAATAACAGCAATAATAATAACAAATTATAATAATAATAATAATATAACAATAATAATATATAATATGCTTATATAATATCTTAGCTGTAACAATAATATGTAACCAACAGCAACCAACCAATAACATACTGCTATGGCCTTCAACAGCTGTATATATCCTTCTTTGCTGCTTTCTAACAACTCAGCGCAATAATAATAATAACCAATAACAGCCAACCTTCATGTATGTATATGTAATCCTCCAGTGAGTAAAAGCCAGAGAGGCTTAAAATTGCAGCGGTTTTAAAAATTGGAAACCAAGGCAAAATTAAAGCCCTGAAATGGGTCGATAGCACCCATAGCAAAGTTTGAAATTGGTCAAATCAAAGGTAGTTTGAGAAGTAGATAAATGAAGAGTGTGTTCTAGGCTTTTAACAGTGAAGTACATGTAAGATTGAGGAACTTTCCTCAAAGAAGGAGGTACATGACTCGAAAATTCAAAAGATCGGTGCAAATTTACTAAATTGTAATAACAATAGAATAAGGAGAGTGTTGCAACAGTTCGAAAAGATAGAAAGATTGGAGAGAGTTAGTTCGGTAGAAAATTGGAGTTGACAATCCCTAGACCACACTTTATCAAGGAGATCAATATGTGTGGAACAACCCCAGATATGTGATTCATACTCTATGTAAGGGAGAACAACGCCAATATGAAAACCTAGCAACTGTGGTGGTGAGAAAAAGTTTCGAAGGAGCCTTGGAACACCCACCAATTTCCTAGAAATTTGCTAGAAAGAACATAATGTAATTCTTCTAAGAAAGATCACGAGAAAAAAAATTATCAAGATTATTAAGAACAGAAGTAAACTAGAATTGTGTATTAAAAGAAGATATTAAAGTTGTGATTATGTAAAGATTATGATCAGTAAATAGATGAAGAAGCTTTCTTATTGACATTGAAAAATAATAACCTGTTTTTTCTTTAACAACTTATAGGTGCTAAAAAAAGATCGAGAGATGCGCTTCAAGGCTACCCTCCTGTAACATCATTTATTTACTTTTGTGACACGTTTTCAAATTGGAAGGATTAATGATGAGTGGTGGAGTTATCAGATTAAGAATAGAATGGAAAAACAGTGACAGGTACATCATTAATGCAATACAGAAAAACTAGTTCTGATAAAACAGAATTCTGAGGAACACCATTATGGAAGGATTTATAGAATAAATGGGATAGAGAATGGAACGTATACCTTCATATATATATACACATATATATATATATATATAACAATAACTATATTCTTAACCTTATATATATATATATATATATATATGCTGCTCTGCTCTTTCTTCACTATATATACTATATATATATAACTATACTATATACTCTATAATTAAGAATAACCAAAAATTGTTTTTGAGAAAAGTAAAAATATGTCTGTTTAAAATTAAATTGTTTTTGAGTGCTTAATACAAATATTTTGGCTCGAAAACTTATAAAAATATTAATATAAATTGCATAAAAAAAAATAACACGATATTGATTTAGAAAGTATAAAAACAAATATACAACGAAAACATGGTTTATTGTTTGTTTTTTTGAAAAAACATTCATTTTTGGCTTTTTAAAAAAAACCATGGTTTTTTTACCCTCCCTAATATAATATATATATATATATAATATATATGTATATATACTATATATTATATAACCCAATATATATATAACCTTAACATACCTTAACTTTTTCTTCATCTGCTCTTGCTAACCTTAACTTAATAGCATACTATATATATGCTAACTACTGTATATATATATATATTAAATCCGTATTATATTTACATCATTATTTTATATTACGTATTTATTTTGAAATCGAAATAACTAGATTGTTATATATATATATATATATATATATATATATATATATATATATATATATATATATATATATATATATATATAATATAATAACAATAATAGCATAGCAATATCTGTTTATATAACTATAACAATATATGTATAACCTTAATAACCAATAATGTATATATATAATAACCAACTAACTCAATATATAACCATAACTTAGTAATATCTAACTCATGTAACCATATATATATGTAATAATAATAATAATAATAATAACAATAACAATAACTATAATAATATTAATAATAATATATATAATAATAATAATATATAATAATATATATATATACTAACATATATTTATATATAACTATATATATAATAACAATAATATGTAATAATATAATAATAACATATATGTATAATAATAACAATAATATATATAACCTGTATATATCCGGTGACTACTCAACAACTTTTTGCTGCTAGTTAACCATATATCTCTCCTCTCTCTCTATATATATATATATATATATATATATATATATATATATATATATATATATATATATATATATATATATATATATATATATATATATATATATAATACCTACTTATTATTGCTCGATTTTCAAAATAAATACGTAATATAAAGTAATGATGTAAATATAATAGAGAGGCGGGTTCTAACATATATATATATATATATATATATATATATATATATATATATATATATATATATATATATATATATATATATATATATATATATATATATATATATATATTTATATATATATTAGAAATCCGCCTTCTATTATATTTACATCATTACTTTATATTACGTATTTATTTTGAAATCGAGGCAATAAGTGGGTATTTATATATATATATATATATATATATATATATGTAACCTTATAATATATATATATATATATATATATATATAATATATATATATATCAGCAACCTTAATAACTATATATATATATATATATATATATATATATGCGTGTACGCAGTGGGGAGGGTGGCAGGGGAGCCCTTGAACCAGGGTTGTGGAGTCGGAGTCGGAGTCGGAGTCGGAGTCGGAGTCGGAGTGGCGGAGTCGGGGGAGTCGTAGTTTTAAAGAGGGTGGAGTCGAGTCAGTTCAGGTCGGAGTCGGGTCGGAGTCGGAGTCGGTAATTTAAAGGGTGGAGTCGGAGTCGAAGTCGGTGATTTTCAAGAGGTCGGAGTTGGAGTCAGAAGGTAGGGTAACTTTCAAGATAGTAGAGTTGGGATCAGAAAATTTTGAGTTGACAAAGTTATGAATTATGACTCTGTGAGTGACTTCAATCGCTTCAAACAAGTTCGCTCACTTGCGACTTCCACATCACAAAATGCAATTGCAAACTTCGAAGTTTTTTTAACCTGCACCTTATTTTTCAATTTGGATTATATTCTAATGAATTCAATCTTCAACCTTATACCATCTATATTTAAGATGCTGAAGAAATAAAAAACTCAAGGTACGAAGAGAAATTTCTCTCATTGACAATGGTATTCTATACTAGCTGTTGTTTATATTAATTCCTATCTACAGGGTAAGCTTAAATGAAGATCAACAACAATAAGCTAAATCTGCACTTTGCAACGTAACCATTTGTATTAAAAGGTTGCAAGAAGTTGAAGAAGAAAAGAAATACACGTCTGAACATATTAGCCAAGTGATGGAACTACAGCTATCCCCATAACTACCTTCTCAAGTCATTCATTTTTAAGAAAGCTCAGAAGATGAGTGGCATGAAAAGCTTCTAGATATTGAAGAGTTTGGTCGAAAGCTTCGACTGATGGTTTCAAGGAAAGGTCATGGTTTTTCCTCATCTTATCACACAATATTCCATAACTTTAAAAATTTCTCTGCTGCACTGAAAGAAGTTGAAAAAATTGATATAACTTAGAAGCTTAAATTAGAAGAGGCCATCGATAAGTATCCAGACATTGTACAAGAAGCTGCAATTGCCGTTACTGATCTACATCCAAAACAAGTTAGCGTTGAACGGCTTTTTCTGCTCTTAGCATTAGCAAATCAGACCTAAGGAGAGGAAAAATGAAGGAGGACCTGGTAGATGCTATTCTATTTTTTTAAGAACTAATTCATTCATTGAATAGATGACGCTAGATGTAAGTTCATGTATGGCGGTTGTATATATATATATAATATTAATATATATATATATAACAATACACTTGTATAATAATTTAAGTGTTAGAAAGAATTTAATGAAGATTAATGAACAAATAGAAGAGATAATAGAAGATTACAAGACTTATAGAGAGGACCAAAGGAAGATAGAAGAATAGACAGATCAAATAACTAACAAACAACAACAACAACAACAACCAACAACTACAAGACGGAACTACCAGAGTAACATCGGTAAGAAAATTCTTTTATAATATATTGTATATAACTGTATGTATGAGTATATGCTTAATAATAGCAAATATATAATAACTAATATATAATAACCAATATATATATATAACAACATACTATTTGTCTTCTTTCTTCCAATAATATATATATATATTTATAATAATATAAAAGTAATATGTATATATATATAATAATATAATAATAATAATATAGCAACAATAATATATATATATATAACAACATAATATATATATACTTAATATATAATATATATATAATAACTTAATATATATATATAACAATATATAATACAGTATATATATAATATGTATTGTAATAATATAATATAACTATCTTCTTCTTCTTCTTTGTATCCCCAATAACAACAATAACAATAATAACGTAATAACAATATATATATATATATATGCTGTATATATAATATAATATATATATATATATATAACTTGCCAATCTCGCACTGAGCTCTCAATTATCTTCTGGCGAAGAAAAACATTCAAATACTTCCACACATCCTCCATACAGCCCAGATCTAGCTCCGTTCGATTTCTACCTCTTTCCTAAGTTGAAAATGAAGTTGTAGGGTCATCATTTTGGTACGATGGAAAACATAAAAATACGCTGTAACACGTGAACTAAACACTTCTGGAAAATGACTTCCGAGGCACTGCTATGAACAATGGAAGAAACATTGGAACCTCTGTGTAACCTCCCAAAGGGTCATATTTTACTTTGAAGGAGATAACATGTAATGCAAGTTCAATACATAATTAAATGCGACATCAATACACGCACTTACTTTTGGGACTATATATATATATATATATATATATATATATATACTAACACCTTTATATATATATAT
The DNA here is from genome assembly GCA_015478945.1 of Trachelipus rathkii. NCBI lineage: Eukaryota > Metazoa > Arthropoda > Malacostraca > Isopoda > Trachelipodidae > Trachelipus > Trachelipus rathkii. Next base: position 17,843 of record JABUQX010143677.1, on the reverse strand, counting down.
ATACTACTATACTTATAACTTATATATATATATATATATATATAACATATATGCTGCTATGTATATATATATATAATTTAGATCAAGGGGCTTAAATGTAAGTTTTCTAAGTTTGCAGATGATACCAAAGTGGCTACCTTAGTGAAGAATAATGATGAATATAAGATTCAAAATGATCTTGATAGACTTTAGGTCGACAGATAAGTGGTAAATAAATTTTTAATTAATAGTAAAACGTGCAAGGTTCTTCATTTAGGTAACTCTCAAATAAAAGATTTAACTACGATATGAATGGGGGATTGGCTTGAGTCTGTGGACAAAAAAAGATTTAGATGTGATTAAGCAGCAATCTGAAACGAACTATCAGTGTTTGGAAGCAAGGAATAAAGATAATAAGATGTTAAGTATAATAAATCGCAATATGGTTTACAAAACTAACAAAGTTATAAGTATCTGTCTGTATGATAGCTATTTTAGGTCAATATTAGAGTATTGCACAAGTTTGGGCCCCTTATTTAGAAAAAGACCTAGGTATGCTGAAGAGAGTGTAAGAAGTAGTGCAACAAAGGATGATGTTTGAGGGTAAGAGCTATGAGGGGAGGCTGAAGGAGTTAGGAGTGTTTTCTTTAGAAAGGCGATTTCTTATTTCGTGTATTTTGTAGCTAATGGACCGGACCCATCTATCTGTATATTTCAAGTTTGAAGTCCTTTCGAAAAATGGTAAAATTTGTAAGGAACAATGTCAAAAACAAAGATTTTTGACAAAATGAAAATTCTTAAAGAATGACTACAGGCACAGAAAAACACCAGAAAACGACGTTTTAGAGGTCCAGAAAAAGCTACAGTTTGCTTTTTTTCCCATCAAATTGGCTGAAAATTTGGGAATATTATGTCCACCTTTGGGAGTTGGTGAAAGTGGGGCTCAAGCCCAGAAATAAAATCTGGACCCTGCCCTTTATTGAGTATTATATAATATATATATATATATATAGCAATAATATATATATATGTATATATATATATATATATATATAGTAATATTTTTTTATATACTTCTTATATATATATATATAACAATATATAATATGTATATATAACATAATATATATATATATAACATTTATATAACTATATAACAATAATAATATTAGTAATAATATAATAATAATATAATATATATATATATATATATACCTTAATATATATATATATATATAATATATATATGTATATATTTCATAATATATAATATAATATATATATATATCATCAGAGGTGGGCACCCGCTCATTTAGGGGTAGTCCGCTAGCGCACCTCCGCACCTCGAGAAAACTTAGTCCGCTAGCGCACCTCCGCACCTATAGACCATCAAACCTCCGCTATCGCAAGTCCGCACGTCCGCACATCTTCCACTAATAATGTGCGACTTCACAAAAGGTTTTAATATTAAATACTAAATAGTATATATATCTCTTACAAAAGTTATAAAAAATTTATTTATAATATTATATGAAAAATTGAATGAATATTTACAAAATTTCAAGATTTTCCTCTTCCTCCTCAATATCGTCTTCAAAGGACAAGAAATCCATATTACCTTTCAAAAGATTAGCTGCTCAAAGTTAAAAGAGTTAAGGCTGACCTCTTTTGCCCTCAAAATATCCCCACCAGTACTAAATAATATTCGCTCTACAGCAGCAAAAACTAGGGAGGTGTATTATATTTTATAAAACAAGTTCAGCAAATTCTGCCTATGCTAAAGGGAAAGATGTCCTTGGTGAGAGGAGTGCTGGTGTTAGTTGGCCAGCAGTCCATTGCTAATTTAAGGTCCTCACCTAAAATCATTCTGCCTCCCTTCTGAAATTTTTTGACCACCCTGTCCACCCATAAGAAGGTCTATTTCGTTCAAGATTTTAGTAGAATCCATGAAAGCTTCGACGCCTGCAGAGTCGTTGCTAATGCTACGTATCAGCTCGGTAGCTATGTATATATATATATATAGCAACAGTTATATATATATAAATAACCTTAACCTTCTTCTATAGCGCATAGCAATATATAACCCTTTGCTCGCCTTGTATATATATATCTATATACTATTAATATTCTTTGTAAAACCCAAATATATATATATATATATATATATATGTATAATATAACATATATATATATATATATATATATATATATATATATATATATATATATATATATATATATATATATATATATATATATATATATTTGGGTTTTACACAGAATCGATTTATATATTGCCTAGTTATTATAGCAATAATATAATTAATTAAATTAGTTATAGATGAGGGTAATAGAAATTCAGTCTATAAAATCAATATAAATTTTATTTATTATATATGATGGTACCATTAAGGAAGTTGAGATTGGTTTTGGAAGTTTAATTATTAAAAAACAATAAGTCTTAGACTATAAGTATAATTAGTTATAAACTTAAAATAAAAATTATATTTCTTTATTATAACCAATAAGAATTCTTAATAAGTAAACTATACTTTCATTTTTTCAAAAAAGGTGCGGACCAAAAGAGCGGAAACTTTTTTTGATCCGCACGTGCAAGTCCGCTAATTTCCTGACGACTCCGCACCTCCGCTAGTCCGCACCTATTCTGGTAGTCCGCTCGGAGCACGGACTAGCGGACTAGCGGATTAAAGAGCGGAAGTGCCCACCTCGATATCACCTCTATGATATAAATATATATATATATATATATATATATATATATATATATATATATATATATATATATATATATATATATACTTCTTCACGATGCTATATATATATATATAGTGGGATGGTTTAAACCATTTGGTTTAAACCATTGGTTTAAACCATGGTTTAAACCACATAAAAAACCAATGGTTTAAACCATAAAAAAACCATGCATAAAATATTTAAAAAAATGTATTTATTAATGGTTTCCTTTAGCATGTTGATATGGTTTTCTCAATTTTTCAATCGAGAAGAGTAACAAAGGCAATAAAAATTTTCTGCTGATTTTATATTATTGTGAGGAATGATTATATATAGCAACAACAACAACAACAACAACAACAACGCGAGAAACATAACTTAACCTTTGCTATATATATATATATATATATATATATATATATATATATATATATAGCAACCTTTATACTAACTAGCACTAACATATATATATACTACTATGACTAGTAAATTTAACATGTTTAAAACATGATTCTTGTTTCGAACTCTTGAGGATTTCATTTTCTACCCATCGATGCCACATTTCCAAAGATTATAATAAAACTCATTTGTGGAGTGTGTGGCCACAGCATCAACCAAGCTAGAAGGCAATGGCTGTAAACTAAGTGATGATGTTTATATTTGGAAAAATATGAATATGGAGCTAGAACAGCTTAATCCAACACTCAACAGACAAGATTTATAGAAAAAGTAAAAAGGAGGTATCATCAGGCAGTAACAAGCTCACTTATTGGCAATTTTTAACACAAGATATCAGACCACAGTACTTCAAGAGGATAGTATTAAAAAGCAGTGGAATTTATGGAATAAAATTAAGAGCAAATTCTCCCCCATTTCATAAAAGTTACCTGTTTGATGAGTCTCTGTTGTCCTTGACAGCAGCGACTCCTTCATCTTGGTACAGATCTCTCAAAGAGAAATTAGATGAGATGAGAAGGTCATATATAAAATAAGCATATTGTCAACAACTTCATCAACTGCTAATGTTGAAGGGTATTTTCAACTTTGGACTTGTGCACAGCAACATTAGATATAGGTTGAACAGCTAAGCAGGGAAATTAGTTTTTGTATAAAATTCTTAATTATAATTTAAGTTTCGACTTTTATTGATGAATATCTCTCTCTCTCTCTCTCTCTCTCTCTCTCTCTCTCTCTCTCTCTCTCTCTCTCTCTCTCTCTCTCTCTCTCTCTCTCTCTCTCTCTATATGTATATATATTAGCTTAATATATATATATATAATATATATATATATATATATGTAATAATAATATATATATATATATATATATGTATAATTTATAGTAATAACATATAATAACATATATATAACTGCTTCTTTAAATGTAATAATGTAATATATATATATAATATAATATATATAACATATATATGTATATATAATATATATATATATATATGTAATATATATATATATAGACTATATATATATATATATATATGCTGTATATATATAATATATATATGTATATATATATATATATATATATATATATATATATATATATATATATATATATATGTAATAATAATAACCAGCAATAATAATGTATATATAATCACTGTACTAATTATTAATATATACTTATATATATATATATATATATATATATATATATATATAACTGCTGCTGGTTATATCTTTGCTATATATATATATATATATATATATATATATATATATATACTGCTATTCCTAGTATTCAAATATAAAGGTAAATAAAATTCATTTGTATATCATTATAGGTTAATTTGAATAAACCTTTTCTTTATGCGTTTTTTTTTTTTTTTTTTTTTGTTAAAATAATAAAGTAAAACCTTTTTTCAGATAGAGTTTATATATTATAATATACCCTCTTATTTTTTACTTTATGAGTTTATGTAAAACTCAAAAAATAATAATAATTTCATACCAGTTTACAGTTATCAAGAAAATTTGAAATTTAAGAATCTAAAGAAATTTATTAAGAATTTTTAAAATATGTGTTAGCACACATGTGTATAACAGTTTCCAATAGTGATTTTTGCCTTTAAAAATGCATTAAAACCAGCCAAAAACCACATTAAAACCAACAAAAATAGAATAAAAAAAAAAAAAACAAAAAAAAAAAACATTGGTTTATTTGGTTTATTTAAAAAAAACCAATGGTTTTTGGTTTTTTAAAAAACCATGGTTTTTTTCCAACCCTATATATATATATATATATATATATATATATATATATACTCGCTGCTGCTGCTGCTGCTGCTGCTGCTCTTATATATATATGTAACAGCATAACAACATATGCAACAACAGCATGTATTGTAGCTAGCAACTGCTGCTTCCCAACTGCTGCTAACTGCTGCTAACAACAACAACCTTATGTAGCTTATATGCTGTTTATAACAACAACCCATGTATACCTTAACTTAATATAACTATGCTGCTATAACAACAATAATATAACTTATATGCTGTATATGTATAACAACAACAATACCAGCCAGCAACATATAACAGCCTTTATGCTAATATATATATATATTATACAGCAACCATATATAATATATATATGATATATATGCATAATACATGTATAACAATCGGTGGCGTGGCGTGGTTTTCAAGGAGGTGTTAACAGCGGAGAGTAGGTGTGGTGTTAAATCGAGAGCATTACACACACACACATATATATATATATATATATATATATATATATATATATAACATATATATACTATATATATATATATAACTATATATATCTCTTTACTCTTATACTCTTCATCTTCCATCTTCCTCTTTTCCCGGTGTGTGACAAGCATCGGAAAAGAAAAGTAGTAGAAGAATATGACACAAATCGAAAAGAAAGCCCAGCCTTACAGCCCCCTATTAGTGGGAACTTTCGTCGCAGTCAGAGAAAATCCACCCCTAGAACTTCTGGAACGCGACGGACCCTCATAGCATATCGTCAAGTGTAGGGTTCATCCCCCTGGCCCAGTGTGGGCCACAACCATGCCCCCTCACAAAACCACGCCATTCACTATTATTATTATGCACCTTTATTCTCGCCTCTGCCAAACTCACATCTCTCCTTCAGACATTCGTTTACTGACTCAATCCACTTTTTTCTTCGGTCTCCCAGCCGGTCGATTCCCAACACACTCACAACTATACATCCGCTTAACCAACCGACTGTCATTCATCCTTTCCACAGGACCAAACCATATAAACGTACTTTCATTTATTCTCTCATTTACCCCTTTCTTCACACGACATAACTCTCTAATACGTTCATTCCTCATTTTATCAATTCTTTTCACACCTAACACGCCCTAAGATTGTCCATCTGAACACATTGTACTTTAGATCTATGCCTCTTATTCCAGACCATAGTCTCACTACTATACATTAACACAGGTAACAACACACCCTCATGTAAGACCCTAGCTCACTCAAGACTTAGTCCCTTTACATCCACCGACGATTTAATTGCACCAGCCACCTTCCTTACTCTTATCTACGTTTAGCTTCAAACCCCTCCTTTTACACACCCTGCCAAATCTCTCTACCAATCCTCTCAAACTCTCTTCAGATTCACCACACAAAACCAAATCATCCGCATATAATAGATAGGGCACCCTCCACTTACCTCCATTCTCCATCATTCTAACAACATTTCCTGCCACCCCATCTCTAATTCTTTCATAACTCCATCCATATACAAATTGAATAACCAAGGGGACATAACACATCCCTGCCTCACTCCGCTATTAATATTAAACCAATCACTTTTGACACCATTTATTCTTACATACGCTTCACTATCGTCATACATACTTTTGATTCCATTCAGAAGCTTACCACTAACACCATATATTACTAACACCTGCCATAAAAGCTTTCCTATTAATCCTATCATACGCCTGTTGCAAATCCATAAAACCTAAATACAGTTTATTCTTCTTCTCCCTAATTTTCTCAGTCATTTGTTTCAATGTAAAGATTTGATCCACACATCCTCTACCACTCCTAAACGCACCTTGTTCTTCACCAATCAGTCCTGCAGTCACTCGACGCACTCTTTCGACTAAAATACCAGCAAAGATTAATACACTATGATACCAGCATATATCTTCCCTACAAAACTTCATCAGCATTCCTAGCAAGAGATAGGTGGTAGTGGGCAGCCAACCCAACTACCACCGTCCCTTAGTCGCCTTCTACGACACGCAGGACATACAATGTGGGCAATTCTTTCTCCCCCGCACACAGGGATATAAGTAGTGGGGATATATATATATATATATATATATATATATATATATATATATATATAATATATATATATATATATATATATATATATATATATATATATATATATATATATATATATATATATATATATATATATTTATAGAGGCATATAAATATATAGATATATATATAGTGTAAAAGACAAGTGTAAAAGCCAAGTGGAAAAGCAAAGTGTAAATCCAATGTGTAAACGCAAAGTGTAAAATCAAAGTGTAAAAGCAAAGTGTAAAAGCTAAGTGTAAAAGCAAAGTGTAAGCTCAAAGTGTAAACGCAAAATGAAAAGACAAAGTGTAAAAGCAAAGTGTAGAAGCAAAGTGTAAAAGCAAAGTTTAAACGCAAAGTGTAAAAGCAAGGTGTAAACGCAAAGTGTAAAAAAAAGTGTAAAAGCAAAGTGTAAAAGCAAAGTGTAAACCAAAGTGTAAAAGCAAAGTGTAAATGCAAGGTGTAAACGCAAAGTGTAAAATCTAAGTGTAAAATCTAAGTGAAAAAGCTGTGTAAAAGCAAAGTGTAAAAGAAAAGTGTAAACGCAAAGTGTAAAAGCTAAGTATAAAAGCAAAGTATAAAAGCAAAGTGTAAAAGCAAAGTGTAAAAACAAAGTGTAAAAGCTGTGTAAAAGCAAAGTGTAGAAGCAAAGTGTAAAAGCAAAGTGTAAACGCAAAGTGTAAAAGCAAAGTGTAAAAGCAAAGTGTAAAAGCAAAGTGTAAAAGCAAAGTGTAAAAGCAAAGTGTAAAAGGAAAGTGTAAAGGCTAAGTGTAAAAGCAAAGTGTAAAAGCAAAATGAAAATGCAAAATATAAACATAAAGTGTAAAAGCAAAGTGTAAATGCAAGTGTAAAAGACAAGTGTAAAAGAAGTGGAAAAGCAAAGTGTAAAGCCAAAGTGTAAACGCAAAGTGTAAAATCAAAGTGTAAAAGCAAAGAGTAAAAGCTAAGTGTAAAAGCAAAGAGAAAGCTCAAAGTGTAAACTCAAAGTGTAAACGCAAAGTGTAAAAGCAAAGTGTAAAAGCAAAGTGTAAAAGCAAAGTGAAAAAGCAAAGTGTAAAAGCAAAGTGTAAAAGCAAAGTATAAAAGCAAAGTGTAAAGCAAAGTGTAAAAGCAAAGTGTAAAAGCAAAGTGTAAAAGAAAATTGTAAAGAAGCAAAGTGTAAAAGCAAAGTGTAAAAGCAAAGTGTAAAAGCAAAGTGTAAAAGCAAAGTGTAAAAACAAAGTTTAAAAGCAAAGTGTAAAAGCAAGGTGTAAAAGCAAAATGTAAAAGCAATATATATATATATATATAAATATCCCATATATATATATATATGCTGCTATAACTAATAGCAGTAATATTATGTATGTAGTATGCTAATAATAACCCATTAGTAATAACAACAACAATAATAATAACTCATGCTCTGTATATATATATATATATATAACTGTATAATAATATGAAATAATAATAATATGTAATAGTATAATAATATATAGCTGTAATAACAACAATAATAATATAATAATATCTTATTATTAATAATATAATAACAATAACAACAGCTGTAACAATAATAATATATTTAATATAATAGCATAACTAACAACAATAATAGAAATATATATACCGACATAATATGTAGTAATAACTAGCCAACCAATAATAATATGCTTGTAATAGCCTTTTAATAACAATCTTCTTCTAATAACCATGTAACAGCAGCCAACAGCCAATAACCAACCAGTATCAGCTTATAATAACAACTCCTTAGCTATGTATGCTGTATGTATATATAACTTAACCTTAGCATATATATATATATACTGTATATATATATTTATATATATATATATATATATATATATATATATATATATATATATATATATATATATATATATATATATACTATATATATATATATATATATATATATATATATATATATATATATATATATATATATAAACTTTGCTTTTACACTTTGTAAAAAATGGAACGTTGCCAGATTATGTCATTAAATTGTATTTCTGCTATAATTTTAGAAAGAAAACTAATTTTTAAAAGTGTAAAAGCAAAGTGTAAAAGCAAAGTGTAAAAGCAAGGTGTAAACGCAAAGTGTAAAAGCTAAGTGTAAAATCTAAGTGTAAAAGCTATGTGTAAAAGCAAAGTGTAAAAGGAAAGTGTAGCGCAAAGTGTAAAAGCTATGTATAAAAGCAAAGTGTAAAAGCAAAGTGTAAAAACAAAGTGTAAAAGCTAAGTGTAAAAGCAAAGTATAAAAGCAAAATGAAAACGCAAAGTGTAAAAGCAAAGTGTAAAAGAAAGTGTAAAAGCAAAGTGTAAGAACAAAGTTTAAAAGCAAAGTGTAAAAAGAAAGTGTAAAAGCTATGTGTAAAAGAAAAGTGGAAAAGCAAAGTGTAAAAGCTAAGTGCAAAATCTATGTGTAAAAGCAAAGTGTAAACTTAAAATGTAATCCGCAAAGTGTAAAAGCAAGGTGTAAAAGCAAAGTGTAAAAGCAAAGTGTAAAATCAAAGTGTAAAAGCAAAGTTTAAAAACAAAATGTAAAAACAAAGAATAAAAGCAAAAGTGTAAAAGCCAGTGTAAAAGCCAAGTATAAAAGCAAAGTTTAAAAGCAAAGTGTAAAAGCAAAGTGTAAAAGCAAAGTGTAAAAGCAAAGTGTAAAGAAGCAAAGTGTAAAAAAGAAGCAAAGTGTAAGAAAGCAAGGGTAATAAGTAAAAGTGTAAAAAACAAGAGTTTTAAAAAGAGGCAAAGTAACCTTATATATATATACTTAATAACCTTAACATATATATATATATATATACTAACTATACACATTGTGTGTATATGGGATGTGTATATACACATGTGTGTATATGTCTCACTAATATATGTATAATATAATATATATATATATATATATATAACATATAATGTAATAGTAATAATATAATATATAATAATATGTATATATATAATAACCAATATATATATAACAATATATGTAATAACAACAATAATAACAATAATAATAATAATAATAATAATAACCAACAACAATAACATATGCTATATGTATATATATATATATATATATATCTTTCTTTAATAATAATGTATATAATATAATAATATAACTATATGTATAATAATATATAACCTATGCTATAATAACCAACTTAACTTAATATGTAATATATATGTATGTATATGTAATAATAATATAAAACAGTAATAATAATTTATATATATATATATATATATATATATATATATATATATATATTTTTTTTTAATACACTATACATATATATATATATATATATTACTATATATATATATATATACTTTGCTTTGGCTTTTACACTTTGCTTTTACACTTTGAAAAAAATGGGTCGTTGCCAGATTTTGCCATTAAATTGTATTTCTGCTATAATTTTAGAAAGAAAAGGAATTTGTAAAAGTGTAAAAGCAAAATGTAAAAGCTATGTCAAAAGCACAGTGTAAAAGCAAAGTGTAAAAACAAATTGTAAAAGCAAAGTGCAAAAGCAAAGTGTAAAAGCAAAGTGTAAAAGCAAAGTGTAAAAGCAAAGTGTTAAAGCAAAGTGTAAAAGCAAAGTGTAAAAACAGGGTAAAAGATATGTGTAAATGCAAAGTGTAGAAGCAAAGTGTAAAATCCAAGTGTAAACGCAAAGTTTAAAAGCAAAGTGTAAAGAATAGCAAAGTGTAAAAGATAAGTGTAAAAGCAATATTGTAAACGCAGTGTAAAAGCAAAGTGTAAAGGCAAAGTGTAAAAGAAAAGTGTAAAAACAGAGTGTAAAAAGCTAAGTGCAAAAGCAAAGTGTAAAAGCAAAATGTAAATGCAAAGTGTAAACGCAAAGTGTAAACGCAGTGTAAAAGCATAGTGTAAAAACAAAGTGTAAAAGAAGTGCAAAATGAAAGTCTAATAGCTATGTGTAAAAGCAAAGTGTAAAAGCAAAGTGTAAAAACAAAGTGTAGAAACAAAGTGTAAAGGCTAAGTGTAATGTAAGCAAATGTAAGAAGCCAAGTGTAAAAGCAAAGTGTAAAAGCAAAGTGTAAGCAAAGTGTAAAAAAGCAAAATGTAAAAGTAGAATGTAAAAATTAAAAAGTAAAAAGTAAAGTGTAAAAAGTAAAGTGTAAAAGCAAAGTGTAAAAAGAAGTAAAGTGTAAAAAGCAAAGAGTAAAGAAAAGAAAGTGTAAAAGAAAAGTGTAAAAAAAAAATATATATATATATATATATATATATATATATATATATATATATATATATATATATATATATATATATATATATATATATATATATATATATATATAATATAAGCTATAAATAAATCTACAGGTTTATGCATACATATTTAGCTATACCTTATAAAACCTCTTATACTATGTATACTTAAGTTTCTGTCTGACCTTCGATTTCGATATATCGATATTATATCGATATCGATATCTATATCGTGATATCTATCGATGAGTATCTATCGATATCGATAATCTATCGATATTGATATACTATAACAACAATAATATATATGTATATATATGCTGCTGCTGTAACTTAACTTGCTAGCAACTTATCTGCTATATATATGTAACAATATAATATATATATATAAAGTTGCGTACTTTACGCTTGTGAGTCTATACCTTTGCTTAATATATATATATATATATGCTTAACTTATATATATATATAACATATATATATATAATAACCAATAACCTTATAACCTTAACCCCTTAGCATATATTTTTGCTGCTAACCCAATAATAACTATATATATATATATATATATATATATATATATATATATATATACCTATATTAAATCAAATGTCCCAAATGGTTTTGAGATTTATAGGGTACGAATAGATTGTTGCGAATAAATGTCCCAAAAGTACTCATTTTTGGGATTTATTGTTTTTTGGGGTATATCACTAACGAATACCCACGGGTATTCCGCCCCCATTTCAGGGGGCTCGAGCCGTTGGGTGTCGCGGGGGTTCCTCCGACCATCCCCTCCGGGGTATGAAACGTCCCCCCTTCGTCCCCCATCGGCTCGAGCCCCCTAAAAAGGGTAAATACTCCATTTAAGGGGGCTCGTTAAACTCACTGTTCCGTAAAAGTAGCCCTAAACTTTACTGATCCAATGTGCCGTAAAACTAGCCTAACTAGCCTAAAACTAGCCGCCTTATATATATATATATATACTATATATATATATATATAACTATATAACAACCATAACATATATATATATATATATATATATATATATATATATATATGCTCTTCTTATCTATATACTATATACTTATAACTTAGTAATAGTAGCAGCAGCAGCAACAGCCATAACAATAGTAACATATGTAATAACTAGCTATATGCTTCTTGCTATACTGCTGCTGCTGTAACCAACATATATAAAGGTAGCTGTAACTAGCAACAGCAACTAACCAACCTTAATAACAACCTTTGCTATACTTCTTTTTATAGTATATAATAATAATAGCATAACAATAACTAATATATATATATATATATATATATATATATAACTATTATATATATATATATATATATATATATATATATATATATACAATAACATAACCAACCTTATATATGCTTAACATATACTACCATATATATATATATTTAAATATTACCTCAACAAGTTTGACATTTTTGGACGGCTTGAAAAAAAAAATTCAAATAGTTCATCTGTTGTAAACTTTTTTAGAAACTGCAATTTTCTTAAAAAGGCGATTAAATTATCTTTTTTCCTGCCTCTCTTAGGAATTAGTGACTTGACCTAAATTTTCTCAACATTTTAGCTTAAAATATATAAGTAACGTACGTAACGAAAAGCTTAAATAAGTTAGTAAAACATGTTACCGGCACAACCCTATGTTGAAACTGAAAAATAATATTTTCCCATAGCATAGCCCATTTCATACCACCCTGTTGCCATTCTTATTATAATATTCGTATGTTGCCAGATTTTTCCTTCCCTATACCAACATACCAACATATATATACTGCTGTAACATATATATATATATGCTTATATAACTCATATGCCAACATATACTATAACTATAACTAACAACAGCATAACAATAATAACCATATATATATATATATATATATATAACACTAATATATATATCGATATCGATGAATGTTGATATCATATCAATGAACATATCGATATCGATGAATATCGTATCGATACTATTATCGATATATCGAGAAATCGATATTTTTGTCTCACTCAATACCATATATATAATATATATATATATATATATATATATATAACAACAACAAATATATAACAAGGATTTTCCTTCCCTATACCAACAATATATATATATATATATATATATATATATATATACTTTGCTTTTACAATTTGCTTTTTTACTCTGCATTACCTGGATACTCTCATTCTCCTTGTGCTATCTATAATGTGGAGAAACGGGATTTCGACGCTACTTCCACGCCGATAAACCCACGATGATGCCTAGCACTTTCCTATTGATGTATCAGTCTCTGTTCAGGTGTGGTTCCTCACTGGTTTTCCTATTCACAGGATAACAGATCTTTGTTGAAAAACAATAAAGATGAAACTTTAATAAACTGCTTTACAGTTGTACCACTTTTCTTTTTTCTTTCGTCTCCACCCTATGCAGTATTTTCAACTAGCAACCACGGTTCAATAAAATCACACTCAGCAAGGATAATCATACCTTTCGTCAAAGTCATCACCGATTATAACTTTCTACTTGGTTCCCAAAGAGCGGGGGTGGGGGGAGGTTATGACCTTTTTCTACCATTATATATATATATATATATATATATATAACAGTAACAACTCCCTTAACCTTCTTGCTGCTGCTGTAACCTTGTATAACGTTACGGACTACGGTACATAATATATAGTAATGCCATATATGCCTATATATATATTAGTAACATATATATACAGCATAGCCATATATAGCATAGCAACATAACTGCTGCTGTATGCTGCAACGCCAGCAGCCTTATGCCTTATGCTGCTGTATGCTTAGCAGCAATTATATATATATATATATATATATATATATATATATATATATATATATATATATATATATATATATATATATATATATATATATATATATATTTTTTATCTATATAAAAAAAAATAATAATAATAACTTATATATATATATATATAGCAACAATAATATATATATATAAATACAGTATATATATAGTAATATATATATATATACTATGCTATAACAGCAACAATATATGCCAACAACCTTGCTACTTATATACTTCTTCAACTGCCATATATATATATAATATATATATATATATATAATTTGACCTGAGGGAAAAAAATTTAAAGGGTATCAAAAGGAAGTTAAAAAATAATTATGTAACTACATTTTATATTTATTTTCTCAACTCTGAATTACCTTGCCAACTCTGAATTGTTTTGCCAACTAAATATTTTGCCAACTTTAAATATTTTGCCAACTCTAAATATTTTGCTGACTCTAAATATTTTGACAACTCTAAATATTTGGCCAGCTGTGAATAATATTAAAGGAACACCGAATTATTTTATCAACTCATCTTCGGATTCTTTCGCCAACTCATTCCCGAATTAATTTGCCACCTCATTCCCGAATTATTTTTCCAACTCACTCCTGAATTATCTTGCCAACTCACTCCCGAATTATTTTTGCCAACTCACTCCCGAATTATTTTGCCAACTCACTCCCGAATTATTTTGCCAACTCACTCCCGAATTATTTTGCCAACTCACTCCCGGGTGTTTTCCAGCTCACCCCAGTTGTTTTGCCAGCTCACTCCCAATTTTTTTGCCAACTCACTCCGATTATTTTGCCAACTCACTTATATATATATAATAGTATATATATATATATATGGCATATATATATATATATAGCCTTAATAATATAACCTTATATATATATAACTTTATATATGCTATATAACATACTAGTAACCTTGCTGCTATATATATATGCTGCTTAGCCAGCAGCATAATATATGTATATAACAATATAACTATATATATAGTAATATATATATATATGATTAACATAACATATATATATATATATATAACATATATATATATCTTCTTCTATACTTTGCTGCTTTATATATATATACTTTATATATATATATATAACTGCTTATATATATATATATATATGAATGGTGGTTTACACCTTGCTCACGCCTTTAGCCCACCTTTAACACACTTTGCTTGCTGCTGAGCCTTTACCACATTCCCACCTTGGTTTCTCACCTTGCTTTTGCTGGCACACGCTGCTTTTACACTTTGCACACCTTTAACTCACCTTTTCTTTTACCTTAACACCTTGCTGCTACACCTTGCTATTTTACCTAACTCTTGCTTTAGCATACCTTGCTGGCTTACACATCTTTAGCGCACGCCTGCTTTCAGCGCTGGCACACGCTTTTATTTTGCTAGCTTTTGCACTTCTTTACTAACTATTACACTCTTTACATATTTTATATATATATATAATAATAATAATATATATATATATATAATAATAATAATAATAATATTAATAATAATAATAATAATATATATTCTTTATATATATAATAACTATATATATATAACATATATATATATATATATATATATATATATAATAATAACTATTATATATATATATTTTTACGATTTTACATTTTTCTTTTTACATTTTGCTTTACATACTAACTTTACACCTTTCTTACACCTTGTTTTACACCTTGCTTTTACACCTTGGTTTTACACTTTGCTTTTACACTTTGCATTTACACTTTGCATTACATTTCCTTTTACACTTTTATACTTTGATTTTATGCTGATTTTACTTTGCAGCACATTTTGGTTTACACCTTGCTTTTACACCTTGCTGTTACACCTTGCTCTTCCTTTTTGTACATCTTGCTTTTACCTTGCTTTCACACCTTGCTTTTACACTTTTTACACTTTGCTTCTTTGTGCTTTTACACTGCCTTTACTGCTATTACACTCACCTTGTATATATAATATATATAAATATATATATATAATATATAATATATATAACATAATATATATATATATATATATATATATATATATATATATAACTAATAATAAATCTACTATAATAATAATAATATACCACCATATATATATATATATATATAACATATATATATATATATATATATATATGGATCGTTGATTTTACAACACACCTGCTTTCTCTGTAGCACCTACAACTGGCACACGCTAGCACACACTTTGGCACACACCTTGCTTTTCACACCTTGCTCTCACCTTGCTTTACTTTGCTTTTACACTTTGCATTTACACTTGCTTTTTACACTTTGCTTTTACACTTTGCTTTACACCTTGCTTTTACAAACTTACTTTTACACCTTGCTTTTTTACTTCTACACTTTGCTTTTACATTTAGTTTACACTTTGATTTAAGACTTTGCTTTTACACTTTGCTTTTACACTATGCTTTTACACCTTGCTTTTATATCTTGCTTTTACACCTTGTTTTACCCCTTGCTTTTACACTTTGCTTTAACACTTTGCTTTTACACTTTGTTTTTACACTTTGTTTTCATTTGCTTTACCCTTTATGTTTTACACTATGCTTTTACACCTTGCTTTTACACCTTGCTTTTACACCTTGCATTTACACCTTGCTTTTACACCTTGCTTTTACATTTTGCTTTTACACTTTGCATTTACACTTTGCTTTTACACTTTGTTTATACTTTGATTTTACACTTTGATTTTACACTTTGCCTTTACTTTTAGTTTGTACACTTTTGTTTGCTTTTACACCTTCTTTTACACCTTGCTTTTACGCCTTTTACACCTTTTACACCTCCTGCACTTTTCTCTCCTTTTTTATTTTGATGTCTCACTTGCTTTTACACCTTGCTTTACACCTTGCTTTTACACTTTGCTTTCACACCTTGCTTTTACACTTTGCTTTTACACTTTGCTTTTACACTTTGCTTTTACACTGCCTTTACACTGCTTTTACACTTAGCTTATATATATATAATATTTATATGTATATTATATAATATAAAAATATCTTATATATATATATAATAATATATACATATATATATATATATAATAATAACCAATAGCTATATATATATATATATCTTTGTATATATATATAACAATAATATATATATTAATAATATATATATAATAATAATAATATATAGATATAACTCGAATAATAATATAGTATAATAGTATATAAGAGTAATATATCAACATATACTATTATAATATATGTATATATATATAATAATAATATATATATATATAATAATAATAACAATAATGGCATAATAATATATATATATATACATTATAAAATGTATATATATATATATATATATATATATATATATATATATATATATATATATATATATATATATATATATATATATATACTATATATATATATATATATATATATATATATATATATATATATATATATATGAAGATAAGGTGAGAAATATTGAAATAAAATTTAAATAAAATATTAAAATAATAAAATATTAAAATGTTAAGATTAAATATAAAAATATAAAATATAAAAATATAAAACATTTTAAAAACTAAAGAAAACATTTAAATTTTTTTTTTTTGAACATTTAAT
>JABUQX010143676.1:20000-21968 GCA_015478945.1 Trachelipus rathkii | reverse complement strand
CTTAAGTCTTTATTCACAATAATGTTCTGTGTTGTTCTATAAAATGTGAACTTTTAACTCTAGGCTGTTCTAAAGTTCTTTTGTCAAAGGTTAACTTATTTGTTCTCCAATGGTGAACTATATTTTCTAACTTTGAATCAGTCAATCTATGCACCTGATTTCCAAGTTCTATTATGATAAAAATCTTTTCTGAAAGTCTTGTGTTCTTCTGGAACAATATCTATAAATTTTGTTCATTTAGAACGGTTAAAAGAATTCTCTATTCTTATGTTCTGGAGAACATGTTCTCTAATGACCTATGTTCTCTTATGACCTGTGTTCCCTTGGAACATTTTCCTGGTATGTTTTTAAATAACTTAGAACAATTTTTTGGTGCTCTTGTAGCAACTCAGAACAATTTTCTAGTGCTCTTTTAGCAACTCAGAACAATTTTCTAGTGTTCTAATTTTAAAGTAGAACATTTTCCTAATGACCTTTGAACATTTTTCTGGTGTTCAACTGGAACAAATTTTGTTCGGGGTCAAAAAATAGAACTATTTCTATGTTCTTTTAACTTGTTCTGATGACCCTTTTGACCTTTTTGTCTTTCTATAAGGTCCTTTCTAAAATTTTGTAACTTTATATTAATTACAATACTTTAAACCATATAAA
Source organism: Trachelipus rathkii (assembly GCA_015478945.1). Taxonomy (NCBI): domain Eukaryota; kingdom Metazoa; phylum Arthropoda; class Malacostraca; order Isopoda; family Trachelipodidae; genus Trachelipus; species Trachelipus rathkii. The sequence goes on along the minus strand of JABUQX010143676.1, from coordinate 21,317 downwards.
AAAAACAATTTATATTTTTATATAAAAAAACAAAAAAAAACACTTGGCATTTTGCCACACTAAAAAAAAAACGAAATATTTGGAATTTCTACTTTTCCAATTTTTTTTCTGATCGAGGGTCATTTCTCATTTCTCGATTTTGTTTTTACTATTTTCAAAAAAAAACCTTTTACTATATATACTCGATTCGTACGACATATGTATAGTACATAATTAAAAATTAATAATGGTTAAAATAAATGCATAGAAATTGATTAAAAATAAAATATGCATAAAAACAAAACAAAACAAAACAACACAAAATATATATATATAGTATAGATATGTTTGTGAATGTGTTGTGGCAGAAAGAGCAAGAATTGAAAGCTTTGCAAAATGCATTAATGGGACAAGTTCAATATTTTATCGGTCAATGATACACTCAATGTCAATGTCTTTCCCAATGCTGTTTTTGTTTCTTCCGCATTCAGCTTATTCCCCTCTTCCCCATTTTACTCCCACAATTTCTCATTCAAGTCTTTAGTGAGTGAATGAGTATACTATATTTTACGATATCTACTATTTTGCTGATTCTGATTTATTGAACTCGATTTTCTCCACATATGTAAACAGAACAAATTCTCGAACAAACTTTTTTATTCAACAACTATCTTATTGAGTTTATTAGATGCTGTTTGTTATGTGCGATTTTATTAATCTTTCTAAAGCTATAATTATTTCAATAATTATAATTAACTAAAAATTTTTTCACAAAAGGGGTCTATTAATTCTACTCTAACTTTTAGAAGAATAAAAAAAAATTAATTAACTTTTTTAATTAATCGATTTAAAAAATGTTGATTGCATTTTCTATGTTATCTTAAAAGATCTTCCCTCTTGGAACAAACATAAGAAAATACAATCAAACGATATTTTATATTATTTTTGATATTTTTGCTTAAAAAAAACAAACAAAAAAAAACAATAATAAAATAATATTTAACGACTGTAATACATTGGTTTACACTTCTTTGTGTAAATTTAATTTCTTCTAGTTTTATAAAAATAATAAAAGAAAACTAAAATTTTTTCTATTTATTTTTACACTATCACTATAATAAAAAGTAGCCCTTTTTTTTCTTATGGCTTTTTTATATTGCTTTATTATTCAATACAGCTTTCTCTTTAGCTGTTTTATGTAGTGAGAAGCATTAACAGATATGCTTTACTAATGTAATAAAACACCTTTTATGTGTTTTCTTATCGAAGTCATGTACAGAACGTCTATTCAGTATATTGACGCCTCGCGACGTCACTATATAAAATACCGCTTGTACA
>JABUQX010143676.1:10000-15000 GCA_015478945.1 Trachelipus rathkii | reverse complement strand
GAGAGTTTAGGGGAGATTGACGGAGACATCATGGTATACGCAGATGATTATGGTGGCGTGTTACAGGAGAGGTTGGCGCTGCGTTTCGCAGAAAAATTGAGAGAAGCTGGATTAAATATGAATGTGGAGAAAACAAATAATGATAGTAAGTAGGGAGGAGGAGGAGGAGATGATAGGAGGGAGACGGGAGAGAGATTAAAAATGGGGATAGATATAAATATCTAGGAAGCACTTGGAAGAGAAGGGGTGTGCAAAGGAAATTACAAGTAGGATTGAGCAGTATGGCAGGACTGTAAGAGTAGTATACCCCATCTTGAAAGATAAATATATGAACAAAGAGGTGAAGAGAGCAATATACGAGGGAGTGTTGACACCAATACTGTTGTATGGGGCAGAGACATGGAGCATGACAGGGAGAGAGGAGAGTATGTGTTGAGGACGGTGATTGGAAAGACGAGGAGAGACAGAGTGAGAAACGAGACAGTGAGGGAGAGCGTGGGTGTGAAACCCATGATGAATAAAGTGGATGCAGCCAAACTAAGATGATGGGAATACCTAGAGAGGATGCAGGAAGAGAGAGTTGCTAGTAAGAGGTGGAGGTGGAGACCGGAGGGAGTGAGGCCGAGAGGAAGACCGCGGAAGAGATGGAGAGACACAGTGGAAGATTCATTAAGAAGACACCGGATGCCTGCAATGGATGAGCTGATGGCGGATGGGATCGTGATCGATAGAACACAATGGAAGCGGAGGTTGGCCCCACTGACAGGCTCGTGAGCCTTACTGGGAGAGGATGTAAGATGTAAGATATATATATATATTAGAGCTATTGGCAATAAGTACTAAAATTTGCGTACCTCCTGGTACCTTTAAGTACATTTTTGAAAGTACTTGCATTCTTGCAATTTGTACTTCTGCAAAGTTTCTAAAACCACTAAAATTTGTACTCTGTACTTGTACTTTGAGCCTTTGTACTTGGTACTGAAGCTTGGTACTTGTAAGCACTTTAAGCCTTTTAACCTTGCCAATATTTTTTATTTTTTGATCATTTTCCTACGTATTGATATTATTATTTTTTATAAATGTATTCTAAATAAATTTCCATTTATGAACGTATATAATATATATATATATATATTGTTATATATATATATATATGTTATTATATATATATATATATATATATATATATATATATATATATATATCATCAACCATCTTTTTTTCCCAAGACCAGTAAGGCGCGTAACATGTTCCAGAAATGAAAAAGTAGTAGAAGGCAGGACAGCAGTCTTCAAAGCCTTGCTTCCTCCTTTATAATGGTTATAAACCCGCGCACAGAAACAATTCTAGAAAGCTACGGGATCAGTGACGGACCACTATGGCATCTGCCACTGGAGCCCATCCCACTGTGGGGCCACAAATCATACACCACAAAGTTCCCTGCATTTACCTTCCATGTGCACTTTTTTTCACTGTACAAACTCACATTAACTTTCCTGCACACTTTTGCTGATTCAATTTTTTCTTTCTTTCTCCCAGCCAGTGATTCCCAACACACTCACCACTATACATCTGTTTAACCAAACCGACTATCATCCATCTTCAGCATGACCAAACCATCTAAACACAATTTCTCTTCCTCATCATTCCTCATTAACCCTTTCTCACCATAACTTCAGTAATATTTCATTTTATCAATTCTTCACACCTAACACGCTCCTAAGATTCCGAACACATCTCTGGCTTCTTCCTTTAGATCTATACCTCTGACTGGCACGACATAAGCCATTGGTCACAGGTAACAACTTGCCATCAATGCGGCATGACGCGCTATCTCGCCATTTGTCTTCTTCGCCATCCAACGCGAGACGTGTACCAGCCCTTCCGGCTCCATGGCCTAATCCATCATACTGGCATTCGTTCCAACCAACATATATATATATATATATATGATATATATGATATATATATATATATATATATATATATATATATATATATATATATATATATATACTAAAATATTTAAACTCAGTCACTCTTGTTCCAGCTGCTCACCATCTACATAACTTCACAAGGACTGTTCTCACTCATAACCATAACCTTACTCCTATCTACGTTTACTTTAAACCCATCCTTTTAAACACCCTCCAAATCTTTCTACCAATTCTCTCAAACTCATTCACCGCACAAAATCATATTATATATATATATATACATATATATATATATATATATATATATATATATATATATATATATATATATATATATATATATATATATATATATATATATATATATATATAGAAGGAGATGGTGATTCATTGTTTGGAAGTTGTGTAACAAACGTTTATGGAGGGTAGTTCCGAGGATTGGAGGAGGTCAATATTAGTGTACCTTGTTATAAGGGTATGGAAAAGGCAACTGGTATTATAGGTAATTAATTTATTGAGTGTTGTAGGAAGATGATATGCTGATTATTTTGCGAAAGAGTGAAGAACCAATTTAAAGTTGAATAAGGTAATATAAAGTGGTAGAGGATGTGGATCAAATCTGTACATTGAAACAAAATGATTGGGATAATGAGGGAGGAGAAGAATAAATTAGAAGTTTAGGATTTATGTAGGATTTGGTAATAGGCGTATAATAGGGGATTTACAATACGGAATCTAAGGCAGGTGTTAGTGATATGTTGGTGGTAAGCTTCTGAATAGAATCAAAATATGTACGACGATAGTGAAGCGTGTGAAAGAATAAATAGAGTCGAAAGTGATTATTTCAATATTAATAGGAGTGAGACTGGGATGTGGTATGTCTCCTTGGCAATTCAATCATATATGGATGAGGTTATGAAAGAATTAGAGGTAGGGGTGACAAGGATAGTGTTAGAATGATGGAGATGAATGAGAGGAGTGTATTCCTTTACCTATTATATGAGGATGATTTGGTTTCTTGTGTAGAATCTAAAGAGTATTTGAGGACTAGCAGAAAGATTTGGTGTAGTGTAAAAGAAAGGGTTTGAAAGTAAACGTAGATAAGAGTAAAGGTTTGTGGTTGTGAGTGAGGACAGACCCTCAGTGTGAAGTTATGTTAGGATGGTGAGTAGCTGGAAAAAGAGTGTCTGAATTAAAATATTTAGGATATATATTGTGAATGAAAAGGGAGCGGATGATGTAGAGTGTAGTAGGAAAAATTGTGAATGGTACTAAGGTGGCTGGTGCAAAATTGTTAGTGGATGTAAAGGGACTATGTTGAGTGCGCTAGGGTCTTACATGAGGGTATGTTGTTGCACCCGTGTTAATGTATAGTAGTGGACTATGGCTGGGAATAAGAGGTATAGATCTAAATTATAATGTGTAAGTTCAGATGGACAATCTTAGTGGCGTGTTATTTGTGAAAAGAAATGATAAATGAGGAATGAACGTACTAGAGAGTTGTTTGGTGTGGAGATTGTAAGTAAATGAGAATAAATGAAAGTATCTTTGAGATAATGGGTCATGTGAAAGGGATAGATGACAGACAGGTCTGGTTAAACGGATAAATAGTGGTAAGTCTGTTGGGAATCTACCGGATGGGAGACAGAAGAAAAAGTGGAATTGAGTCAGTAAATGAATGCCTGGAAGAGAGAAATGTGAGCTTGGCAGCTGAGGCGAGAAGAAAGGTGTATAACAGGAGTGAATGGTGGGTTTTGTGAGGGTGCTGTAGCCCACTCCAGCCAGTGAATAAACCTCCCACATTGACGAGAGAGGTCAAAGTTGAGGGTCAATCGTGGTCCCGTGAAGCTCTAGGGTGGATTTTTCTGACTGCGACGAGTTCTCACTAATTGGTATAAAGGGGCGGTAAGGCTGGGCTTTCTTTTCTACTTGCTTCATATTCTTCTACTATTTTTATGTTTCCGGTATATGTTACGCACCTTTCCTCCAGTCTTTGGGAGATAAGATGGGTGGTGATACGATGATGATGATGATATATATAGCAGCAGCATATATATATATATATATATATATATATATATATATATATATATATATATATATATATATATATATATATATATATATATATATTTATGCAAGTTTTCATAGTAATTTGTACTTGCAATTTGTACTTGATACTCTGTACTTGCAATTTTGTACTTCCTGAACAAACTTGAGTACTTGTACTTGTACTTGTAATTTGAACAATTCAAGAGTAATTTGTACTGTACTTCATGCACTTCTGAAAAAGTATCACTTGAACCAACCCTGATATATATATATATATATATAGTATATATAAGAAAGAGTATATATATATATATATATATATATATATATATATATATATATATATATAGTTATTGCTATATTATATATGTTATATTATTTATATTATACAGCATATTATATATTTATATATATATTATGCTATTATTGTTATATATATACATATTATTATTATTACATATTATTATTATTACATATTATTATTATTATTATATCATATTATTATATTATTATTATATATATTATATATATTATTAGATATATATATATTATATATATATATATACATATATTATTATTATTATGTTATTACATATATTATTGGTTTCATATTATTACATATATATATATATATATATATATATATATATATAAAGGTTATTATATTATTATATATATATATATATATATTATTATTATTATTATTTTTAAACAGATTACTATTTTTATGATAAATTATGCTTGATACATATACATATATACATACATACATACATGGCATATATTTATTACTATATTATTATTATTATTGCTATTAATATTATTATATTATTATTATTATTGTATATTTCTCCTATATATATATATAGCATATATATAGATAAAAGATATATGTATATATATATATATATGTTAAGAACGTAAAGATATATATATCTATGTATATATATATATAAGTGCTAAACACATACAAACATACATACAACCCCTATGTGCACACGCACTGATCTG
>JABUQX010143676.1:5000-7500 GCA_015478945.1 Trachelipus rathkii | reverse complement strand
AAATAAATAATTGACTCAATTGACTTTCCTAATTAATTTTAAAACTTCAGACTACTTATGAGCCTACCCAAGAAGTGCAAGAAACTATTTTCCAAGAAACGAAGTCCTTGATGATTTCCGTTTGTGAAGCGATGTTGGTTCGTTCGCGTTTAAGACACCAGCAATAGTCAGCTAACATGTTGATGTCCCAGCGTCCTTGATATCTTGTTTCCATCGTCTTTATGTCTTGGTGAAATCTTTCACCTTGTTCCTCGCTGTAATCTCCACAGTTTGCGGGAAAATAGTCAAGATGTGAATGGAGAAAATGCATTTTTATCGACATGTCGAGCTCCCATTTTTTCGAAGCTTTTTATAAGCTCATTTACATGTGAGATATATTCTGAGCTTCTTTTATTTCCCAGAAAATCAATTACTTTACTAAACGATCGCCATGCATCTTGTTCACTGGCTTCCATATTGGTGTAAAAATGCTTGTCCTTTAACAGAGTTCTAATTTGGGGACCGTCAAATATGCCTGCATGGAGCTTTGCATCACTGATGTGTGGGAATTTTTGCAGTAGATACTTAAAAGCTTGGCCTTCTTTATTCAGTGCTTTGACAAAGTTCTTCATCAGGCCAAGCTTTATATGAAGAGGAGGCAGTAAAACATTTTTGGGAGGGACTAGAGGTTCAGCTACCACGTTGTGGCAGCCAATTTGGAATGTCTCTCGAGCTGGCCAGTTTTTTTTGCTTATAGTGAAGACTATCAGCACGGCTATCCCATAGACACATGAAGCAAGGATATTTTGTGTAGCCTTCTTGCATCCCAAGAAGAAGGCACACAACCTGAAAGAAAGGATTAATTCTTAAATACATTAAATGTAGTAAATTAAAATTGAAAACTGTCTTTATGCTTGCATATTGATGTACATGGTTTCTAAGAACTTATATTTTTTTCATAGGTAATTTTTTTTAAAATGAAGATTTATAATGACAAGAAGAAACTGGGAAATATATCTTACCTTGAGATCACCACATATTAACCAGTTGTGGTTAGAGTACTTGATTGTATTAATCAATACTTCCATATTTTTGTAGCTTTCTGTTAACTGAACTGAATGGGCAATAGGTACGGATGCCATTTTATTGCCAATATTTAAGAGTACTGCCTTCAAGCTTCTGCTAGAAGAATCAATGAAGAGCCTCCATTCACTTGGTTGGTAAGGAACGCCAAGTGCCTCAATTAAACCTTTTACATCATTGCAATACACCAAATAGCTGCAAGAAGCAACTGCAAAGAACTTTCGAAACTCTTTGTCTCTATTTCTGAACCAAAAGTATGTAGTTTCTTGAGAGAGGAAGTTGTTCTCACTAAGACGGGATGCAAGAAGTTGTGCGTTCTCTTTAGAAAGACCAAGATCTCTAGTCTTGGCGAAGTGTTTGTAGACGTAGGCTGATATGTCACTGAAGTGTCAGTGTCATCCACTTTTATATCTTCTATATTGTCTTGTAGCTCAGTATTTTCAGGTGGAGAAGGAACTGGAACTCCTGGACCATGTGGTTGTGGTTTAATGGCAGAAGGAACATCAGGGTAGACTACAGTGTGCTTGTTCTTCTTATTGATACCTGAAAAAAGGTTTCGCCTACTTAATTTACATAATATTAATTCACTCGACCCTCGTTTCCACACTTTTATACACAATTTTCATACCAGGAAAATTTACCAATTTTAAATCTAAGCAAAATATAAATATTTATATAAATAAAAATATATATATATATATATATATATATATATATATATATATATATATATATATATATATATTTTTAAGAAAAAATTTAGAAGCTATATATATATATATATATATATATATATATATATATATATATACAATTTAACCACAATTTCTCTACCAGAATAATACACTATTTTTATACACAATTACAATTTCAATAGGCTACCAAAAGATTTTTATAAACCTTTCTAGATTTGTCAAGGACTATATTCGTAAAGTAATTATCTCACCTTTGAGATTGGTCATGCAAAAATAGCAGTCTGTAATATGGTCCTTGCCTTCTCTCCACACCATAGGTACACCAAATGACAAACAGTTCGTTTTGCCCTCACTCCAGCGCCTTAAGGCTATGATACAGGCTTTGCAGCACATAGCGTCGTCTTTCGTTTTTATCTTGATCTCCTAGCTTTATTCCAAAATATGCATTGTAAAGGAACTTTACTAACATCGTTATAGTGCATTGCTGGTCACTAAAAGTTACTTTGCCACACACATAACAAAATCTATCAGGACTGTTTTTACACTTTCTATTCATTTTTATGAAATATTAGGAGTTTTGCTAATGTATCTCTGCCTGCAAAAAAATTCACAAAGATAAATAAAGCTTTAGAAATACACTTTAAACACTGTTCCTAGATGAGAACAGTCATGGATTAAAGTAAGAACACTTAGTTGGAGAGTGATCAAGCAACACACAACCACTCGCGCCCGCGGTCAGCTAG
>JABUQX010143675.1:22500-24930 GCA_015478945.1 Trachelipus rathkii | reverse complement strand
AGACACAGAAAAACACTTCAAAAAGAAATTGTAGGGCAAAAAAAAGCTATAGTTTCATGTTTATAGGTCAAATCGGCTGAAAATTCCGAATTTGCGTCCATTTTCGGGAAGCAAAAATTGGGTTTACGTGAACCGAATATTGATCTTCTCCCTAAAAAATTTAATTGAATTTTAAAGTACCGTAAATATATAAAGATGCAGATGACAAACAAATACTAGTATATTTCAGTTTCGGAAACAAATGTATAACGTAATTATAATGCAAATTATTTTTATTCTTATTATAAAACAGCCATTATAAAATTAACAGTTTAATACTTTGTTTCACCAATGTTAAAGCGAATAGTGAATACATTAGAATTCAGGAGTAAGTCAAACACGCGGCCCAAGAAGCTTCTCCATGGCCCAGCCCATGACAATTTAAAAATTTTCAAGATAATTTATTTTGAACTTTCAAATTATTAATCAATTAAATGCGTATATATATATATATATATATATATATATATATATAAAAATAGTATATATATATATATATATATATATATATATATATATATATATATATATATATATATATATATATATATATATATATATGTATTCACGAGGACTGTTTTGTAGTCAGTGTGGCACTCCACGGTAAATGAGTTTGACACCCCTGCATTAGATTAATAATAATAATAATAATAATAATAATAATAATAATAATAATAATAATAATAATAATAATAATAATAATAATAATAATAATAATAATAATAATAATAATAAATAATAATAATAATAATAATAATAGTTCATAAATTTTCGACTCCGACCCGACTCCACTTACATGAGAATTTTCGACTCCGACTCCGACTCCGACTCCACTTGAACAGAATTTTCGACTCCGACTCCTGGAAAATTGCCGACTCCCCGACTCCACGACTCCGACTGAAGCCTACTTATTATGTATATAAATTACCCCTAATTTATTTCACTTATTGAAAATCGTAATTTAAATATAACTTTATTGAAACATTTCACAAATTATAACATCTATATACATTTGAATAGGATTTAAACTTTAAGCATTCTATTGTATTAACACGTACTAGCTTTCATGGGAAATTTCCTCCCACCTCTTTCATGGAGCGTTAAACAAGAAAATGATTTTCCAGCGGTTGGTTAACATTCTCTAAATTTTTATCCCGTTCCAGTTTGTGTCGTAAATTTTCGCATGACGCAGAAGATTTTAAGCTTTCATTTATTATTTCGTACATGTAGTAGTTTCCTCGGTCTCTATTCATATATATTTTTTATTTTTTATTATAAATGATTAGTAGAATCTTCTAAATTTATGATTGCTGATTGTTTTTATTGTTTTGTTATTTACTATGTCAATTAAATGTCCCTCCTTTATTTGATGCATTACGAGTGGTGAATTTCTATTGTAGGTACGGATGTCGTATTGGTGTTGATAAATACGTCGTTTGATATCTATTGTTTCGCCGATGTATTCGTTGTTGCAAGACTTACATGGGATTGAATATATTGCGGCATCTTTATTATTTTCAATACACACTGATAGTTAACTTCGATATTAATTATAAAACACTAAATTTAAATATAGTAACAAAATATAACAAAACACTTAAAAAATTACTAAAACCAAAAATTTAAAATAGTAAGTTATTCAAAAAGAACTGGAAAATCTATTCCATCAAGGGAGTAGTAGTAGCAGAAGCACAAGATAATGGTAGTAATAGGGAAGACAATTTTTATGTCATAGAACCTCGAAATTAGAAGAAGCAAGATTTTTGAGACATGTTGCAGGAGTGTTTATGTTTACATAGACGCAGACCACGCCATTCAGTCGTAAGTTGCAAAATAAGTTATTGTTAGATATATTTAAGTTATTAATGAAGGAATCCTCAGACAGAAGTAAATTGTTAGATGAGAGATAGTTAGGTGATATTGAACAGATTGTAAATTGTAAGACGTGGACGGCGATTACTGCAAAGTTAATGATATTGTCAGCCGATCATGTCGAGGTGGTCTTTATGGGAGAATTTTTGTTTTAATTTGTAGATAATGGATGGGTGTGGTGGGAATGCAGGGAATTATTTATTGTTAGATTGTGAAATTGCATGTTTCAAGCGTGTGATGCATAATTTAAATGGAAGGCATGGCATTCTGTACACTATTGCAAAAGTTTTTTGTTGTTCAGTTAGTTAGTGTTTTTAGCATTTAGCTTATGTGTTGCTCTGAAATAATATTGTTAATGTGTGGAGTAAATGTCGTGAGTATCGAAGGTCAAACCTAGCATGGTGGGTTGTTTCTGAGGTGAGAGTCTATTTTTTGCTAGGTAAACTCGTATTGCTGGGTGGATATTGATTCTCTTGTCTTGATAAGTATGATAACAAAGTGAAGTTTTGAGGCATTTTA
>JABUQX010143675.1:12500-15000 GCA_015478945.1 Trachelipus rathkii | reverse complement strand
ATTCTTTCCTTACCGTTTTCTTACCCTCGAGAATATAAATTACAAGGGAAAAATTCCGGCTAAGGAAACCTTTGAGACACATCGTATGTCCGACAGTGAAAAGGCTGATTTTGAACGTTGGTACCAAACATTTAACGATAAGGACTACGATATCATGAAGGAATGTATTTCTTATTGTGAACAGGATGTTAATATTCTACGTCAATCCTTCGAGAAATTCAGGGGAATCTTCCTTAAGGATCATAAAGTTGACTGCCTACTTGATTGTTCCACCATTGCAGCATTATCATTCATGGTATATAAAATGCACTATATGCCTGAAAATACACTGGCCCATATAGGACGTACTGATGATTCAAACTACTCATATGATGGTGTGAAATGGCTTACGTTCATGGAAATGTATAAGGGTCGGCGAATCGAACATGCAAGGAATGGTGGCGAGCGTAAATTTAAAATCAAAAACAGGTATCTAAAACCTGACGGGTACGTTGAAATTCCAGCTGAAGACTACGTGCCCTTTGACCTTAATGAGTTCTTATCGTCCCGCCAACTCAACGTTAATGAACAAATGATAGAATTGAATAACAGACGACCCCCTCCTCCAACTGGAACAACCATGAAGAAGATTGTCTTGCTCTTCCACGGTTGCGTATGGCATGGTCACCAAGCATGTAAGAAAGGATTAGAAAGTCTCCATGGCAAATCAAGTCTTGACAGGTACAGTACAACCATGAGACAAGAAGCGGATTATAAATCACAAGGGTATGAATTATTAGAATATGGGAATGCGAATGGACGAAAATGAAAAAAGAGTGTGAGGTCACTGTTGTAAACAACAACGATGAAACACGAACTGAGAAGTTAGGTAGATATGTCCAATCAATTGGAAATGAACTTGCAAATGCGAAACTAGAGGTAGGGGAAGCCTTGTACGGGGGTCGTACAGAACCCTTCGTCTATTACTATCCACCGACAGAAGGTGTTCAATTGAAGTATCTAGATTTCACTTCATTGTATCCTTTTGTCCAGAAAACAAAACCCTTTCCAGCAGGGACACCCACGAAACTCGTAGGTAGGGATCTTCCTACCATAGAAAAGTTCGTCCAAGAAATGAATTCCACTTATTTCGGTCTCTCGTATGTTTCCGTGTTACCTCCTAAGACCCTGTACACTCCTGTTCTGCCTGCACGACATGACAATCGGCTAATATTTTCACTTTGTAGAACATGCAGCGCATGTGGCTATGAAGGCAAATGCAGACATACGGACAATCAACGTATGTTAAAAGGCGTATACTGCAGTCCAGAGTTAGAATTAGCTGTAAAGAAAGGCTATGAGATTAAAAAGATCCACGAAATATGGAAATTTACACCTTCAAACGACATCTTTGGGGAATACGTCAAAACATTCTTGAAATGGAAGACTGAGGCTTCGGGGTTACCGGATGGTATAACCGATAAAGTCTGTGAAGAATTCCTTCAATACCTGCGAGATTTCAAGGACATTGAGGGTGTAACACTTGATCCAGACAATATTAAAAGTAATCCTGGAATGCGCTATATAGCTAAACTCCTCAATTCATTATGGGGAAAACTAGCTCAACGTATTCCAAAGAATGAAGACATCGTCTGCACGAGCTATGCACAGGTCTGGGAATTAATGAAGAGAGCTGATCTTGAGGTGAGAAATATCATTGTAGCGGATGATAAACATATAGTTGAAGTCACACACACTGCCTTCACTAATAAAACAGCAAAGGCCACGAATGTAGCTGTTGCATCCTTTACCACCGCCTACGCTAGGGTGGAACTATATAATCTCCTCGATTCTCTAGGTCAACGCGTACTTTACTGTGATACCGACAGCTGTGTCTTCACAGCCCGTAAAGGTCAATATATTCCTGATACTGGAAAATTCTTAGGAAACCTGACGGATGAAATAGGGCCTGGAGATATAGCTGATAGTTTTGTGTGCACTGGCCCTAAATCCTACGCCATTCGGATAAAGAAGAATGACTCAAGTTATGCTTACATCTTAAAAGCAAAAGGATTAACTTTGAACAAAGACACCGAACACATAGTTAATTTCCAAGGCATGGCGAAGATTAACTTCGATAAGATGATTAAGGATGTCGAAAAAACTAAGAATCGTGATTGGATGGTCTTAAACGATGATAACCACTTCTACAATATGATCAAGGATACAGACGTAACAGCATTAGCTGTTACGCAAATGATGAGTGAAGATGATGAATCTTCACTTCACAAAGATATCCATAATCTAGATGACTCAGACCAACCACATGTAAATACCGAAAACCATTACCGCGAAGTTAAGGTTCCTGATATGAAAATGCGGGCCGATAAACTAGGAAATGTCATTTTAATCAACGGTATTAAAAGGTTTCGCCATACATCAAATAAACGGAATCTTGTTCTAGGTAGTGCCCGCACTGTAGCACAGGGATATGATGGAACGTTAATTCCATTGTGTTAAT
>JABUQX010143675.1:0-10000 GCA_015478945.1 Trachelipus rathkii | reverse complement strand
ATATATATATATATATCTATTTAAAATATATATATATATATATATATATATATATATATATATATATATATATATATATATATATATATATATATATATATATATATATATATATATATATATATTATATATTATTTTTTTTTTATTCATTATCACTATTATTATATATATATATATATATATATATATATATATATATATATTGGGTGATTCATTTGTGGGTTTGTTTTACAATAGGTTGTATTTGACAAACCACGCGTGACACGTGTCTAACTATCCCGTTTTCTTTTCCAGTATTGTTTGGCAAATCAAGGAATTGAAGCCGCCCGACTTAGGTTTGCGGCGTGTTTTCAGTGAATGGGCTCTACAGCAGCTCAATGAAAATCCCCTGTTTTATCGCGAGATTTTGTTCAGCGATGAGGCCCATTTCTGGCTCAAAGGGTATGTTAAGAAACAGAACTGCCGTATTTGGGCTGATGAGCAACCTGAGGAGTTTAAAGAGTTACCGCTACAGTCACAGAAATGCACAGTTTGGTGTGGTCTATGGGGCGGCGGAATCATCGGTCCATATTTCTTCAAAAATGAGGCCGGACAGAATGTAAGGCATGATAACGGAATATTTGCTGCCACAAATTGAAGCCCGTGGCCTCCGTGAGCTTTGGTTTCAACAAGACGACGCTACTTGCCATACAGCGCGAGAAACAATGGACCTATTGAGAAATCATTTTGGTGAGCAATTGATTTCACGTTTTGGACCTGTGAATTGGCCTCCTAGATCGTGCGATATCACACCATTGGATTATTTTCTTTGGGGTTACGTGAAGTCACTGGTCTTCAGGGATAAGCCAGCCTCCATCGACGCTTTAGAAGCCAACATTGCTCGCGTTATTCGCGACATACCGGTCGCTATGCTCGAACGCGTCGTCCACGATTGGACCTTCAGGATGGACCATTTAAACCGTAGTCGCGGCCAACATTTAAATGAGATAATTTTTAAAAGTAATGCCATACATTGTTCTTACTCAAAATAAACTTTTCACCATAAGATTCAATGCTATGAGTTTTATTTCCATTGTAAAACAAACTCCAAATGAATCACCCGTTTTATATATATATATATATATATATATATATATATATATATATATATATATATATATATATATATATATATATATATATATATATATATATATATATATATATATATATATATATACAGGGTGATTCAAAACCTCTGCGACAAACTCGGAGGGCTGATAGAGCAAACGATAAGGAATATTTATTGTTAAATAACCTATGTTGTATGACGCTTCGTTTCAAAGTTACGGACGATTGAAGGTACACTAGTTTATATTGTGTGACGCGTCGCATGTAGGTTACCGACGATTTAGGTTACTCAATTTTAATGTGTTTGTGCGTGCGTACATGTGTGTACGCTTAACGTCCTTTGGAAACACGTGGCAATACCTTTACCTTGCCCAATTCATCGTTGATTCAGTACAGTGTAGGCATTGATTACGAATGGATCACTACACTCTTCCCGAGTTAACCGACATGATAATGTGTTACGGTGCGGCGAACGGAAATGGACGAAGAGCGCACCTCATGTACCGGGAACGGTTTCCACACAGAAATCACCTCCACCACACAATGTTTGCTCGCCTTCATCAGCGCCTTCGAGATAATGGGAAGACCGCGTAATACGAGGACTCCTGCGTTTGAAGAAGAGGTGCTTGAGAGAGTCGCCAACGACCCGTCGACTAGCACATGCGCCATTGCCCATGCCATGGGTTCAAATCAGTCGTCTGTGGTTCGGGTCTTGCAAGAGCAAAGCCTCCATGCATACCACTTACAGAAAGTACAAGGACTTGGGCCAAACGACTTCGCACCCCGTGTGCGATTTGCCCGGTGGTTTCTGCAACGGAGCATCGATAATCCTGCCTTTCCTGCACATGTCTTGTTTACCGATGAGGCGTGCTTCACACGTGATGGCTACTTCAACAGCAAAAACAGCCACATATGGGACGAGGACAATCCGCACGCAATGTTCATCAGAGTTCACCAGGCGAAATTTACCGTAAACATCTGGGGTGGAATTCTTGGGGATTATCTGCTGGGACCTGTCATCATTTCACACCGTTTGGATGGACCTGCGTACCTGCAACTACTCCAGAACACGCTTCCGCAGATCATGGACGACATACCCCTTGCGACCCGCAGAGACATGTGGTTCCAACATGATGGCACTCCAGCGCACTTCAGCCACCAAGTACGGGCGCATCTGAACAGAGTCTAGGGGGACCTGTTGCGTGGCCTGCAAGATCGCCCGACCTCACGCCCCTAGATTATTTTCTTTGGGGGCATGTGAAGAGTGTTGTGTACATTAACCTAGTCAACACAAGAGAGGAACTGATTCAGCGAATATTCACTGCGTTTGATCAAATCAGACACAGTGAGGGCATATTCGGTAGAGTCCGACAGGCAATGGCACGGCGATGTAACGAATGTAATCAGGTACAGGGCAGACACTTTGAACACCTCCTGTAATTTTCCCCAATAAAATGATTTCATAACAAGCTACCATTGTTTGCTTTACAACCTCGCGTCAAAACACATACGTTGTTTAACAAAATATTCTTATTGTTACCTCTATCAACCCTCGGAGTACACAGATGTACGCACGCACACATACATAACATTAGAATACCCAAAATCTCCGGTTACGAAGTAACGACGCGTCAAACAACATCAAGTGGTTTATCTTACATCATCCGTAACTTTGAAACGAAGCGTCATACAACATAGCTTATTTAACAATAAATGTTCCTTATCGTTTGCTCTATCAGCCCTCCGAGTTTGTCGCAGAGGTTTTGAATCACCCTGTATGTATATATATATATATATATATATATATATATATATGAATATATAGTATATATATATATATATATATATATATATATATATATATATATATATATATATATATATATATATATATATATATATATATATATATATAAATATATATATATATATATAATTGCAGATCCACCAGGTTATCCTTATTAGAGTCGACTCTGTCAGGCAATCTTTTCCTTATTAAGTACTCTAAGTACCTTATTCTCAACGACTGAGCAACTGATTAGAAGCTGTTGCCTTATTCCTGATCGCCTCAATGATTTCTGGAGTGCGCTTGATCTATGATTTGTTGCTATACCTTCTCCCCATAAATACAAAATTTTGCTCCTATATTTAAATGTGATCATAGTCTCGCGTCTTTTAATTTTAATGGGTTTCCTCGACAACTTCACCCTACCCTCATCCTATCTTCTAACACTTTAATATATGTCTGATTGTTAGAGCTGTGTTACTTCTACGTTAAGAATTCCTGGAGTGACCTTCTTGGTTTATTTACTGACAAATCTTTCTAGTTCGCTCTGCTGAAACTTCTCTAGCAACTTCTGCAAATCTTTCTCCCACCTCTTACTCGCTCGGATGATTTTGTTGTTATTTCTTCAACTTAAAAGACCAATCTTTTTGATCTGTTTTCCTCTATTTCAACCACGGACTCCTCTTCCTCCTCTTAGTGACCAATGCTTTGACTGGAACTACCGCTGCTGAAATCTACGAATGTAACGAAGGCAAGCGATCCGAACGCACACCTCTTGAGTTTTGAGGACGTTTCCTTGGCAGCTGGTGCCGTCCAGATTTCGGTTATACTCTCTACGCCTCATTATTAGCACTTTGAAGTAGGCTTATCAAAGGGTAGAAAACCATTCATTTCCTCTCTGCAGTGAACTTAACCGCTAATACAAAAAGGTCAATTTTCTTAACACTATACTAATATCAGTACCATCTAATAGAATAGGAAAAACGTTATATACATATTTGTACGAAGTTATTATATATATATATATATATATATATATATATATATATATATATATATATATATATATATATATATATATATATATATATATATATATATATATATATATATATATATATATATATATATATATATATATATATATAGTGAAGAGTGTATAAGAATGATGAGTGGAAAAAGATAGTTTTAATGTTAATAGCGGAGTGAGGCAGGGATGCGTTATGTCTCCTTGGTTATTTAATTTGTATATGGGTGGGGTTATGTAAGAATATTATAGGTGGGAGTGGCAAGGGAAGGTGTTAGAATGACAGAAAATGATAGAAAGGTGCCCTACTTGTGTGTGTATGCAGGAGGATTTGGTTTTATGTGAGTGAATCTGAAGAGAGTTTAAGGAGGATTGGATGGTTTTGAAAGTAAATGTACATATAGTAAGGCTATGATAGTGAGAGAGGAGGTCCGCTGTGTGAAGTCATACTAGATGCTGACAACTGGAACAGTATCAGAGTATAAATATTTAAGATACGTGTTGGACGAAAAGGTAACTGGTGATGCAGAATGTAGTAGGAAAGTTGTGAATGGTAGAAAGGTGGCTGGTGCAATTAAATTCTTGTTGGATGTAAAGAAACTAAATCTTGAGTGTGCTATGAGTTTTGTATATATATATATATATATATATATATATATATATATATATATATATATATATATATATATATATATTTATATATATACTACTCTTTATATATATATATATATATATATATATATATATATATGTCAGTGTGTACCTTGAAGTTAAAACTTCTAAAGGCTAAGTGGTATGAATTATATATATATATGTATATATATATATATATATATATATATATATATATAATATATATATATATATATATATATATATATATATATATATATATATATATATATATATATATAAAAAGTAATATTATTCTGATACCGTTGGATAAAGACGTGTTAAAAACAGAAGAATAGAAAGAAAACAGCTGGGAAACATCGCGAAAGTGAAGAAAAAAAAAGAATTTATGAAAGTTTTTAACGAATTGGAAATTTTTTTCACAAAATGAGAAAAATAATTATTTTATGATTTTAAAAATTTGTATTGAAGGTATAATAAGTGAATTTTGATTGATAAATAAATAAATTGTGGAGTGGCATAATTACCAGTATATGTGCTTTTTGGACTCTTAGAATTTGCTGAGGTTTCTTGCTTTGTTTTATTTGAAGAAGACCATTCAAGGATCTCAAGGATTTCAAGTGCAACTTAGTAAAGGAAATAGAAGTAATTCTAAATAAAATTTAAGTACAAGTGTTGCGAAAAAATCATCATCAGGAAAGAATAAATTTACTGAGGTTTCCTACTTTGTCTTTACTTGAAAAAGATCACCTCAAGGTTTTCAAGTACAACTTCGTAAAGGAAATAGAAGTAATTCAAATAAAATTAAATACTAGTGTTGCGAAGAAAAATCAACATCAGGATAGAATAAAGTAGTTGGTAGAAAAACAGGGAACTCTGTGAATGATAAGAGTGTCTTAAAGATAGTTAGAGGGTATTCCATCAAGGAAGTTTATCAAGCAAGAAAGTATAAAGTGTAAGAAAAAGCAAAGGAACTCTAAGAAGAGTATCTTCAAGACAGAAGGAGATTACATCAAGGATCCTTTTGATTTTACTATAGGAATAGATTACATCAAGGATCTTAATACAGAAGGAAGAGATTAATCAGGGAATTGTAAATCGGTAATCAATATCAAACTCTGAGAAGAAGAGGAGTGTCTTCAACAGTAGGAAGAGAATTCATCAAAGTAATTATAAATTTCGTAAACAATAACATAAGTTTTAATTTAAGTTTTATAGATATAGTGTGAATTAGTTATAGAATATAGATTTAGGGTATTTTTCTAGGGTGTGGTTGTTTGAGCGGGGTTTGGTGCTTGAGGTATTGGGAAGTGCCTCAGGTTGTGGGATCCCGGTAAGCGTGCAGCCAAATCAAGTGTGGGAATAGTAGAAAGTAGAGTGGTGAATAAGAGGGTCAGGATAAAAGAGAGTAAGGGGGTGTAAAGAGATAGGATGGGTAAAAGAGATTAGATTAGAGTGGGTTGTATGAATGTGAGAGGGATAAATGAGGATCTGAAAAGGGAAGAAGTGGGGTTGATGTTCGAAGAAAAAAGGTTGGATGTGCTAGGGTTGACAGAAACAAAGCTGAAAGGATAGAAGGAGATGGACTTTGGAAAATTTAAGGGTATGATTTCCGGGGTGAACGAGAGAGTGAGGGCGAGGGAAGGGGTAGGAATAGTTATGAGGGAAGAGGTGTGGGATAAGGTAAAAATGTGCAAATAGGTGAGTTCGAGAATAATGTGGGTTAAAGTGAAATTTGGGGGGGAAATGTGGGTTTTTATATGCGCGTATGCACCAGTAAATGGAGCAAGGGAGGAGGAGAGAGAAAGATTTTGAATGAATGTTGGGAAAATTTCGGGGTAAATGATAAAATTTGTTTATTAGGAGATTTGAATGCAGGAGTGGGAAGAGAGGAGATGGGGAGAATTATAGGTCCATTTGGGGTAGGGGAAAGGAATGTGGAGAAAGTCTGTTAGAGTTGTGTGTTGATAGAAGAATGATAGTTGGGAATACTTGGTTCAAGAAAAGTGAAAATCATAAGTATACATGGAAGAGTGAGATAACGGGGGGAGGGCGATATTGGATTATGTGTGTATAAATAGAAAGGATAGGGGCAGATTACTAGATGTAAATGTATTCAGAGGGGCAGGTAAGGGGTTATCTGATCACTATTTGGTGGTTGCTAGGTTAAGGGTGGGGGGAGAGGTAACGGTTAGAGAATGTGTAAGAGGGAGTTTAGGAGAGGTATGGAGGATAGGTGGAGGGACGTGAGAGGGACGGGAATTGGGGAAGTGGAGGAGGAGTGGAAGAGATTTAAAGAGACAATTTGTGAAGAGGCCAGAAGGATATGTGGAGTAAAAAAGGTGGGAGCAAGTAGAAGGAAAGGAAGTGAATGGTGGAGTGAGGAGGTGAAAGAGTTGGTGAAAAGGAAAAAAGAGGCTTATGTGAAATGGTTGGGAAGTAGGAGAGAGGAAAGCTGGGAGGAATATAGAAGGGTTAGAGTGGAAGCAAAGAGGGCGGTGGAGAGGGCGAAGAGAAATGCAAATAATGAATGGTGTAGAAAAGTGACAGAAAATTTTGAAACAGGGAGCAAGATATTCTGGAAAGAAGTAAATAAAAAAAGGAAGAAGATGGAGGGGTTAGGAGAGAGGGTTAAGGGAGGGGAAGGGGAATGGATAGGAGGGGAGGATAGGGTGAGGAAAAGATGGGGGGAATATTTTAGAGGATTATTGAATGAAATGGGTGTGAGAGATGAGGAGGATTTCCAAGAGGTGAGGATGGGGGGGGAAGTGGGGCAGGAAGGGGATATGGAAATACAAATGGAAGAAATTATTAGGGCGTTAACTAAAGGAAAAAAAGGAAAGTCTACAGGTCTAGATGGTGTGAGTATGGAAATGTTACAGATGGGAGGCAGAGGGGTGGAGGAATGGCTGTACAGGTTATATAATTTATGTTGGAGGAAGGAAGAGGTTCCACAGGATTGGGAGGATGGTTGTTTGGTTCCCCTGTATAAAGGGAAAGGGGATAGGATGGAGTGTGGGAATTATAGAGGTATTTGTCTTTTGAGTGTAGTAGGGAAAGTGTATGGGAGAATACTAATTGAGAGGGTGAGAGATTTAACGGAAGAGAGAATGGGGGAGGAACAAGGAGGATTTAGGGTGGGAAGGGGATGTGTGGATCAAGTATTCACAATGAAGATGCTTGTGGAGAAAGGTATAGAAAGGAAAGGGAAAGTGTATGGGTGTTTTTTAGATCTGGAGAAAGCATATGATAGAGTGAAGAGGGGGGAATTATGGAGGGTGCTGGAGGAATATGGAGTAGGGGGTAAATTAGGTAAAGGTATTAGGGCCTTTTATAGGAATAGCAGAATGTGTGTGAGAGTATTAGGAGGGGAGAGTGAGATGTTTGGGGTAGAGAGAGGGTAGACAAGGATGTGTAATGTCACCGTGGCTTTTCAATTTATTTATGGAGAGTGTCTGCAGAGGAATGATGAGGGAAGGGAGAGGGGTGGAATTGATGGATAGGGGTGATAGATGGGAAGTGAACATGATACTATTTGCGGATGATACTGCCTTAGTGGCGAAGAATTCAGAAGGGCTGTAGTATTTGGTGAAGGAGTTTGAGAGAGTGTGTGGACAAAAGGGTCTTAAGATAAATCCAGGAAAGAGTAAAGTGTTAGTGTTTGAGGAGGAGGAAACAGATGAGGGGATGGGGTTAGAGATTAGAGTAGGAGGTGTAGTATTAGAAGAAGTAAAGGTTTTCAGATATTTAGGGATGGATTTAGGTAGAGGAATGAAGGAAGAGATAGATCACAGAGTAGGAGAAGGAATGAGAGCATTGAGTGGTCTGAGGGAATTATGGAATTATCACATAAACTTAAGATAAGTATGTTTGAAAAAATTTGTGTTCCAGCGGTACTATATGGGTGTGAAACATGGGGTTGAATGCTAGGTCCAAGAAGAAGTTGGAAGTGTTTGAGATGAAAGGGTTGAGAGCGGTATGTGGGGTTAGTAAAAGAGAGAGGATTAGGAATAGGGTGATAAGAGAGAGATGTGATTGGAAGAATGGTTTGGTGAGAAGAGCGGAGAAGGGAATGTTAAGATGGTTTGGACATCTGGAGAGAATGGAGGAACAGAGGGTGGTTAGGAGAGTTTGGGAGGCAGAGGGGATAGGAAGGAGAGGAAGGGGGAGACCAAGAAGAAGGTGGATGGATGGAATAAAGGAAATGCTGGAAGAGAGAGGGATGAGGGTGGAGGAAGGTAGGGTGTTGGCGAGAGATAGAATGGAATGGAGGAGGTGGGTGAGGGCGAGATGAAGGAAAATATGAATTAGGGAAGCTGCACGTACCACTACCCCGCTTAAGCGGGAATAAGTGTTTGTAAAATAATAAATAATAATAATATATATATATATATATATATATATATATATATATATATATATATATATATATATATATATATATATATATATATATATATATATATATATAATATATATATATATATATAACGAAAACTCTTTAACTGCAATACGTCCTTATTTATTTGAAGGAAAAATTTAATTTTTCACGTCCTTTTGAATAAAGCTATGTTTATTTATGTGTATTATATGCATAAGATTGACTCAAAGCCTGACATAGGCCTACCAGAATTTTTAAATAATTATTTTAATTATATAAAGGTAAACAACACTTAATTAATAAAAATGTTACATATTATTAAAATTCAATAAAGCACAACACCTTCACTGCCTCTATTCCAAAACTTAACTCAGCAAATATATGGTAAACATTTATTTTCACTCTGCCATCATGAAAATATCATTACATTGATATAGATAGATAGATAGTTAGATAGATAAATAGATAAATAGATAGATAGAGAGATAGAATAGATAGATACATAATTACGTAGATAGAAATAGGTAGATAGATAGATAGATAGATAGATAGATAGATAGATAGATAGATAGATAGATAGATAGATAGATAGATAGATAGATAGATAGAGAGAGAGAGAGATTCAAAATCTTTTTTTCAAATTATTTCGTACGATTTCACTGGGTGAGCGAAAGTTTCGTACTCGCGAAATTTGCTTATTTTTTCGCTCAACAGCTTGGCTTTTTCCTATATATTTTATATGAAATATGAAGATCTACCCGTACGCCCACCGCTTTCCAATTTACTCTTAGGAACAGAGTAGGAAGGAAAATTTCCAAATGAATTTAATTATTATAATTGTTATTACTAAAGTAGTTGATTTTCTTTAAATTTATTTTATAAATCAGTTTCTTTTTTACACTTTCATATAAAATTCTAATAATTTATTTTACTTTACCATTTAAATTATTTTATTAAAAAGACTAAAAAATATTGGGTAGGAGCTACCTACCCTGCCTACCCTATGTATACGCCCCTGATATATATATATATATATATATATATATATATATATATATATATA
>JABUQX010143674.1:12500-18292 GCA_015478945.1 Trachelipus rathkii | reverse complement strand
TTAGTTCTGTATGACAAACCCAAGTGCTTTGAAACCCTCAAATGAAGTTGTAGACCTGTTTGGCCTACGTAACGGACATTGCAATCCGTACACGTATGCATGTAAACTATAGAGGATCTCAATCTGTAGGATTAATCTCTTTAAGCCTGAAAAAGCTGCAAATATTCCTACTATTAGTAGGGTTAAAAATAAATTCAGTTGATAAAAATGTTCGGTGCAACGTGGGCCTTAATAGATTTATCAGCTTGTCAGTATAGTAGACAATAAATGGAATTTTTTAAATAAACTCTTTGTTTGGGGACATTGATGAAAGGCTGTCTCGGGCGAAATTTATTTTTAAGAAAGCTATATACTATTTTAGGAAATACATTAGAAGGGAATAAATTAAAATTAGCAAAATTACTTAAATATTCAATTTCTTCATGGAATTTTTCCCATAAGGTGCAAAGTTTGAATGCTCTGAAAAGCCTGCATTGTAGTGCAGTCAATTTGTATTTCCTTGGGAGGAAACTAAAAAAATTCATGCCTAATAATGTGGTAGATTGATTTCTATATACTGAAGTAGAAAAGGAATTATTATTATGTTTAATTAAAACGTCTAGAAATGGTAGTACATTATTTGATTTTCCATCTATAGTGAAAACAATATTTGGATGTTTAGTGTTGAGATAGTTTAAAAACAATGAGGCTTGACTAAGAATTTTTAACTAAAAACAACAGTCATCTTCTACATACCTTTTATATGTTGTTGGTTTATATTCAGTTGGCATTCGTTTAACCATGTTTGTTCATGGACCTAGAAATGAATTAGCGAAAGCCGGGCCTAATGGTGAACCCATCGCCATTCCGTCTGTTTGACAGAAAGCTCACAAAAACATTGTGTCTTCAGTAGCCAGATTAAGGAGCTTTGAGAACTTTTCTATCTAAACCATCAATCATGTGGATCTATTGATGAAAAACAGACCGTCAACAATAATTCTGCAGGTTTCTTTAACATGGACATTGGTGAATAGGACTGTATATCGAAACTAGTCAGCCATATAGCAATCATTAATGGAAAGTAAAGTGACGAAATCTGGAAAAGTCAAATGAGTTTTTTATGCTGTATTGGTTACCTGTAATAGGTTCATGAATGGTAGTAATACTTTGAAAGTTCTGTACGTAGGCAAATAATAGCTGAAAGGATAGGCTCAAAAGGGAGGCCAGGTTTATTTGTTTTTTGGTAACCCATATAGTAAGCTTAGGGTAGAGCTCGAAACAAAAAGAGATCTGTAAATTCGACATACTTTGTTTTTTGAGAGATCTGAGGAAGTTATTAATTTTATCTTCTATTCGTAGTGTTTGAAAACGTCACCAGTCACACCAGTATTTACTACCATTCATAGAACCTATTACAATTAACCAATACAGCATAAAAAACTCATTTGACTTTTTGACTTTTCAGATTTCGTCACTTCACTTTCCATTAATGATTGCTATATGGCTAGTTTCGATGTACAGTCCCTATTCACCAATGTCCATGTTAAAGAAACCTGCAGAATTATTGTTGACAGTCTGTTTTCATCAATATATCACATGATTGATGGTTTAGATAGATCACAGTTTTCAAAGCTCCTTAATCTGGCTACTGAAGACACAATATTTCTGTTTAATAATGAATAAAGTTTATGAATAAAGAATGCTTTCTCCATTTTTGTTCGTCTTCCTGTTTATTATTATTATTATTATATATATATATATATATATATATATCTATATAATTAGGCGTTAAGGTTATGCAGTATATAAGTGTTGTATAAGGTTGCTATATATATATAGCATATAGCATAGTAGTTATATATATATATATATAGGTTATATATATATTGAGCAGCATGATCTTAATTATTAATTGCGGTTATGCTATATATATATATATAGCAGCAAAAATTGGATCATAGCAGTATTATTGTTGTTATGTATATATATATATATGCTATATATATATATATTTATATATATATATATATATATATATATATAAGGTTAAGTTATCCATATAGTAGTATATATATATATATATATATATATATATATATGCTAAGTTGTTATTATTGTTATTATATATATATATATATATATATATATATATATATATATATATGACTCAAATCTGTCTCTAAAAGAAAGATAATTATTGCATAAAGAAAAGTTTTTAAGATTTCGATGAAGACTAATTTGAGTAACGATTATTTGAGTGTACATAATAAACTATGTTTACTGGACCAAAAGGATTCATAATTTAAGCTATTAGAAGACTTGGAACTGCTGACAACAACTAAACATCGAAAAAGAGGTTAATGAATGCAGAATAAATATGCTATGGTTATAGTTTAATTAACAAAGATAAACCTATGTTAAAGCATTGCTTTTATACATCGAAAATATAAGAATAATATCATCAGAATACATGGTGTGTGGTAATAGCCAAAAATTCATTTGTATATATACTTGAAGTATGTGCAAATATTTCCACAAAAAATTTTCTTATTTTAACTGCAAAATACCATTTAATTAATTTGAGAAAAGTGAGAGAAAAAAAATCAAATACATTTCGGAAAAAAATTTGGTAATTTACCTTGTTCAGAAAGATCATTCACGAATTTATTTTCAGAAGTACATGAAGTATGAAGTCATTTACAAAGGAAATATTTTTAAGGAAACAACAATGTTTCAGCAACATTTTCCCCGCAAGGTAAAATAGGAACTTCAAGAGTTCCTAAAACAACATCTCACTCACACTCACACTCACACTCACACTCACACTCACACTCACACTCACACTCACACTCACACTCTCACTCTCACTCTCACTCACTCACTCACTCACTCACTCACTCACTCACTCACTCACTCACTCTCACACACACAAAAAAAATTCCTCAGTCTTAGGACTTAACTTGAAATACTTAATTTAGTCATATACGGCAAATTAATAAATAAAATAATATAAAAACTAATATATAGAGCTTATCATCTTTGTTTATATTGTATTGCTTTTTACAATCAATTTATTTTCAAATAAAATTTTTAAATGCTAACTTACACCGTATCTTCTTAGTTTTACAGATAACCTATAAACCGGCAAAGAACGTACTCCTTGCTCCGAAAAATAATATTTATGTTACGTAACCATTTTTGAATACTTACATTGAATATAAATGGAGAGCTGCATACCTTGCCACTTACTCTTCCCCACCTAATTTACACATGATATTTACTTCTATTTTTTTAAAATTAGTTTCACAATTATTCGTAAAAATACTCACTGACACTCTCCATCCTTTCAATTTACAAATATATATTTATAATCTGCGCGACACTCTTCATTGTTAATACAACACATTTCTCTATGTTCGTATATCTCTATATAAAGAGTTGTTTTCTCGTACAGGCAGTAGAATAACCAATCCATTTCACTCCAATCTAAAAATTCGTAACGACTAATTATCCCAAGCCAGTTCAATTTCCAAATCCGCCGTCAGCAATTAGGTACATGATATGCGCATCTTGGCATCATTTCACAAATACTAGAAGAAAAATCAGTTTGTAACTGACAATAAAGCTTCATAAAGCTTAATTTACATATTTAGTATTAATTAACGGATAAATTAATTAAGCAATAGTGATATCTAGGAAAGATTGTCTTTGAATATATTTTAATTACAGAATTATACTTATATAAAAATTTTATTATTTTATTTCGTTGTATTACTTA
Organism: Trachelipus rathkii; assembly: GCA_015478945.1. Lineage (NCBI taxonomy): Eukaryota > Metazoa > Arthropoda > Malacostraca > Isopoda > Trachelipodidae > Trachelipus > Trachelipus rathkii. The sequence goes on along the minus strand of JABUQX010143674.1, from coordinate 14,535 downwards.
ATTTAATTTTATAGTTTCCTGAGGAAGAAAAGTTAGGGTCTCGAAACGTTGAATGCGAGCGGGTAACTTGTTAATCAGTTAGAAATTTTTCTTCTGTGTTAAGCATCACTGCTAACACCACAAGTTGATATATATATATATATATATATATATATATATATATATATATATATATATATATATATATATATATATATAGTATATATATATGTTATATATATATATATATATATATATATATATATATATATATATATATATATATATATATATATATTATCATAACTTAAAGAGCTTGAGAGAGAACAATAGAAGCTGCGAGGGCTTTACAAACAGCGTGAGTCTCACGTATTGTGCTCAATTCATTGTTCAACATTTGTCGTCGTGAGATGGCGCTCGCGTCTCCCTTTTTTCAAAATTCTAAATATGAACAACTGCTCAACATTAATTAAGTATCCTTTAATGAGCACACAAATTTTGCCTCCACAGCTTTCTTTTCTCTTTTTTTAAGGTTCATTTTTTTTTACTTAATTTATTTTCGGGTTTTTTTTCTTTTTTTTTCTTTTTTTCTTTTGCTTTATTAATGTATGCGTTTAAAAATGATAAGTTTTGGTAATTAAGCTTACATTCGAGGGTAAGCGATACCTTTATAAATCATATATATATATATATATATATATATATATATATATATATATATATATATATATATATATATATTTATATATATATATATATATATATATATATATATATATATAGAGTATATATATATATATATATATATATATATATATATATATATATATATATATATTTGATTCTGTACCGAGGGAGAGACTATGGAGAGTCATGGAAGAAAATTATGGAGTGAGTGGAAGATTGAAGAAAGCAATAATGAGTATGTACGAAAATTGTAGTTGTAACATCAGAACGGAGAGTGAAAATGATATATGGTTCGAAGTAAAAACAGGAGTTAAACAAGGGAGTGTATTATCGCCTATATTGTTCATATTATATTTAGATGTAGTAATAAGTAAAGTGAAGGAGAGATTGGGAGTCTTTGATGGGGATATAATGGCGTATGCGGACGATCTAGCATGTTGGAGTGAAGAGGATGAGAAAATACGGGAGGTGGTGAGGCTGTTTGCGGAGGAGTTGGAGGAGGCAGGGATGAAGATGAATGTACATAAAACAGAGATATTAATGGTAACGGGAGGAAACGACGAAGGCATGAGGATGATGGTATGAGGGGAGGAGGTGAAGGCGGTGGATTCCTGCGTTTATCTAGGTGGATGTTTTAACAGAGAGGGAGGATGTGGAGGAGAGATTACTAGAAGAATGAAAAAATATGGACAAGCTATGAAAGCACTGTTCCCATTGATGAGGAACGGAAACGTTGGAATGGATGTTAAAAAGGTAATCTTCGAAAGTATACTGACCCCGACGCTGCTGTACGGAGCCGAAACGTGGACTACTACGAGAAGAGAGGAGAGCAGAATACAAGCGGCGGAAATGAGAGCTCTGAGAACAATGACTGGAAGAAGCAGAAGAGACAGAATAAGGAACGAAGTAACCAGAGAAACTGTAGGAGTGAAGAAGATTATACTGAAGATGGATGTGGGAAGATTGAGATGGTGGGGGCATCTGGAGAGGATGCAGCCGGACAGGATGCCGAAAAGAAGATGGGAGTGGACACCGGAAGGAAGAAGACCGAGGGGTAGACCGAAGAAGAGATGGACCGAATCGGTGGAGGATTCTCTAAAAAGATGCCAGCTGCAGACAATGAGATGGTTGAAGAGAAGAGGAGTGGTCCAGGAAAGGGATGTCTGGAGGAAGACCCTCGCGCGACTGACAGGATGAAAATCCTTTCTGGAAGAGGAAGTAATAAATATATATATATATATATATATATATATATATATATATATATATATATATATATATATATATATATATATATATATATATATATATATATATATATATTAATGGAAAATAAAATATTTATATTTAATTTATATATATATATATA
>JABUQX010143674.1:5000-7500 GCA_015478945.1 Trachelipus rathkii | reverse complement strand
CTAGCCATTTTTAGACAATGATGAAACTGGCCTTTGAGACAAAAAGAGCTAGTATACATTTTTTTTTTTTTTTTTTAATTCAATAACATTCTAAGAAGGTCTAATATACAAAAATAGAGAGAATCAGAATGGCGTAAAGTGCTTGAGACAACACACTTTGATAGATTCTCCCATTGAGATCGGGGAAAAAAAACTTTGAAAGGGTTGCTATTAAAATTATTGTTGCAGCAAAGTATTATCACTTCTACACAATAGAAAAGGGTAGTGTTTTAATTGTTGATCTGCTGCTGCATGCAAATGTCTATGCTTCTCAAATCCACACTTCAATGTTTAACAAAATTAAAAATACGGCAAACGTGTCCTACAATATATAAATGCCGAACAATCGAAATTGAGCTAAAGTTATGATGTCAGAGGTATGCATTAAATGTTGTCTATATTACTCTTTTGAAAGCGTGCAGTTTCATTTGATATATATATATATATATATATATATATATATATATATATATATATATATATATATATATATATATATATATATATATATATATATATATAAATATATATATATATATATATATATAGGTATATATATATATATACATATATATATACATATATATATGTATAATTAATACAGAAAAAAAGGTGCTTAAAAAAAAAAAAAAAAAAAAAAAGAGGACCGAAGCGTTTTCAATGATCAGATGCACTACTTTTAATTAAAGAAATTATACTTTCGAGTTCTTCTGTTAGCTCAATTGCCAATGTAAACATCATCTTGGGGGGAAAAAAATTTCTAGCATCACATTTATAAGACAATCCATTTTCTCTAAGTTAAAAGTTAATATTGATGATTCAACTTGATGGTGTCAATCTTGCTACATGTTTAATCGTTTAGGTTCTCTCAATAAGTAACATAAAACATTAGCTTCATCATGACAAAGGTAATATTTTTAATTACATTAAAATTGTCTATTTTCTGGTAATTTATTTAGCAATGATAGACAAGTTTTCCTATTAAACTCAGAATAACATAAGATTTTGTACCATTTATTTTGAATTATAAAATATAAATTCAAACGAAGCTAGTACCAAATGGTCGCCATTTGTAAAAAAAAAAAAAAATCTGGTAATTAATAGTTTCTCTAACGAATCCATCAAAACTTAGCTTAACCTAACTTAAATTAACTTAACCTAACTTAACCTAACTTAACCTAACTTAACCTAACCTAACTTAACCTAATCTAACCTAACTTAACCTAACCTAACTTAACCTAATCTAACCTAACTTAACCTAACCTAACCTAACTTAACCTAATCTTACCTAACTTAGCCTTACTTAACCTAACCTAACTTAAACTAATCTTACCTAACTTAACCTAATCTTACCTAACTTAACCTAACCTAACCTAACTTAACCTAGCGTAACTTAACCTTACTTAACCTAACTTAACCTAACCTAACTTAACGTATCCTAATGCCTGCAGCTGGGTTTGCGTGAATTTTTTTTTGATGTCATGTCGACCATTTTCCCTGTCGACTATTTGGGCTGGTTAGTCCCCATACAAACGAATTTATATAATGTCTTTTAATTTATATTGCTTTGATCTCTAATTTAATAAGTTTTTTTTTTTTATTTAAAATTGTTTTAATTAATAATAACTTAATGTTTTAATTTAAATTGTTTAAATATATACTTTATTAAATCTTTTTATTTAAATTTGTTTAAATTTATAATTTAATAAATCTTGAAATTTAATTGTTTTAATTTAAAATTTATTGTCTTTAATTTAAATTGTTTTAAATTGGTTATTTCAATTGGAATTTCATTGGAATAATACTCTTAGGAAGCTACTATTTATATATATATATATATATATATATATATATATATATATATATATATATATATATATATATATATATATATATATTATATTTAAATATATATATTATATATATATATATATATATATATATATATATATATATATATATATATATTATATCCATGGTAACTCAGCCACTTCTTTACCTCACCTCGAAGCCCATATATATATATATATATATATATATATTATTATTATATATTATATACATATATATATACAATTATTGGTATATATATATATATATATATATATATATATATATATATATATATATATTAAACTTTAAAATAAATCAAATAGTCTCTCCTTATTTATACTTAAAGAGAATGGTAGTTTCTTGCCTGTGGCAACATCAAAATGTAACTAAGAGATGCCAAAGGCAACAATATAAACAATTTTATAGGCTAAATTCACACACACACAATCTCCGCTATTCGATTTGAGCACGAACAGTCACCTTTTTTAAAGGATTGAAAAATAGCATTATTTAATAGCGATGATTCTTACACTTTTTGTTTCAATTTTACATAATCTTTTATATTTATTATGTAATATTTTCATTCATTTGACCAATTTTGGCAAAAAATAAAAACAAGAGAATTTTA
>JABUQX010143674.1:0-2500 GCA_015478945.1 Trachelipus rathkii | reverse complement strand
TTTGTTGTATGCCCTTCTCTACATAACCTTATCTCTAGTTCATTTTACGGTCGTTTTAAAGCACTGCTGAAGAAGCTAACCCTTCAAATCTTAAAGCAGTATTCCCCAGGGTTTGTAGTACACTCTAATCTCTTTTCTCTTTACAATAAGGACTTTTTGTCTGTTAATATCACCAAATATCAACTCTTATACAATGATATCTTTATCATTTTGGATAAAATAGCTTTCAAGCCTACAAGGCAACAAACATATGTTTGATGCTCGAGGGCTGCCTTGGGGAAAATGACTGCTAATCTTTCTCATATATTTAAATGTATCAGAAATTTATCTCTGATTTTAATTCTCCAAAAACCTCCACCCTCATCTCTATAAAAGATGAAATCGTTCGTACAAATATAACTTTGCATTGTTTCTCTTTCAAAGTATTCATTTAAGAGGTTAAGAGTTCTAAACCACTTACAAAACTCTTTACGCCATCCTTAGTAACTTGTTTGTATAGGGGAGTTGTCATTGTTAATTCATGTTTGGTGTCGCGTCACATGTTCCAGGTGGATCCACACATATTTCTTTTCTTAAAAAGGCGAAAAAAAGATTTTCCGTTTCAAAAACACTGCAGCTTTAACCAACTAACCATCTAAATGTATCAATAAAAATATACAAAAGCTATTGCAATGGATATTGTTCTTCTAAAATTTTCGGTCACATATTTTTGTTTTTGAGTAAGAATAGCTAAACCCCGCTTTAGTTAATTCTCATCCTTTTCCTGTCCTACTCTCTGCCCACAGATTTATCCTCAGTGATGATTCCTTCAATTATTTCTACATCCTTTTACTAGCACACTTTCTAAAGCAGTGATTCAGGAACTATCAGGGTCCACTCACTACGCTCTAGCTATCGTTCTATCAGTTAAACCAATGTCTAATAATAATATTATGGAAGATTTCGAATCTATATCACGAGAAAATTAGAAACATCTCAATTCTTCGAACTTATCACTGATTACCAATATATTTTCCGATACAAACACTCGACTGGTGGTTTCCTTCTCCTCCGATCTGACTCGTAGGCCTCTGAATTTGGGCATTTCATTGAATCTTGTGCTATAGCTCTAGATATATTGAGAGCTTTTATAGTAGTTATCTAACAATATATATATAAATATATATATATATATATACGTGTGTCAGAAAGATATATATATATATATATATATATATATATATATATATATATATATATATATATATATATATATATATATATATATATATATATATATATATATATATATATATATATATATATATATATATATATATATATATATATACGTGTGTCAGTAAAGTCATGGTGAACTTTTGAACGGTCACAGGAAAGCAACAAAAGAAGATAGAAATGTAAAATCTTCACAAAATAAAAGGAAAACTCTCAAAGTTTGATAACGCAGGTGATGACGCAACACCACGAACTGCGCGGCAGCGGATCAGGCCACGCTCAGGCCAGTCGCGATGTGGACGTTACAGAGGAAAGTTCAGTGTGTTCTGTGGCTTGCTAAATTCGAATCCGTGATCAAAGTGCAACGTGAATATCGTCGCGTGTACAACGAAGCGCCACCACATAGGAATAACATTACTCGGTGGGATAAGCAGTTGAAGGAGACCGGCAGTGTATTGGACAAACCCCGTTCTGGTAGGCCATCGGTAAGTGACGAGTCCGTAGAGGCTATACGGGAGAGCTACCTAAGAAGCCCTAAAAAATCAGTGCGTGCGTGTGCTCGACAATTACACCTAAGCAAGACTACAGTTCATAAGGTGTTAAAGAAACGTCTACGTTTTTCGGGTTACAAATTGCAGCTGTTGCACGCTATCAAACCCGCGGATAGACCCAAACGATTCTCGTTTCCTACAGATATGCTTTATGAGATCGGCAATGATGAACGATTTCTGCAGAAGATTGTGTTTAGTGACGAGGCGACATTCCATGTCTCTGGACATGTTCATCGCCATAACGTCCGAATATGGGCAGCTGAAAATCCTCGTGCCTACGTAGAGTACGAACGTAACAGCCCTAAAGAGAATATGTGGTGTGGCCTGATGCAGACTGTGACGGGAAGCAACTACCTTGACATGTTGGAGTTGTATGCAGTGCCACAATTTCCAGAAGGTGTCATCTTTCAACATGACGGCGCTCCTCCACACTACGCCGCCATTGTTCGTGAGTTTCTGAATACAACATTCCCCCAGCGGTGGATAGGCAGGGGTTCTGTCACGCCATGGCCACCACGATCCCCAGATCTAACGCCCTTAGACTTTTACTTGTGGGGTTATGTGAAGCAACATGTCTACAGTGAACGTATCAACGACATTAATCATTTAAAACAGAGAATCACAGACGTTATTCACTCTGTTACACCAGAAATCCTTAACCGTGTGTGGGAAGAACTTGATTATCGTTTAGATGTGTGTAGGGCAACACATGGAAGCCAGAGCGAAGAGTTGAG
>JABUQX010143673.1:15000-16648 GCA_015478945.1 Trachelipus rathkii | reverse complement strand
ATATATATATAGTGTATAGTTGAATCAACTCATCATCCAAGAAGGGGTTAATTAACAGGTGCCAACTAAAGTGCTTATTAGACACACATATGGATAATGGACAGATATGGATTTTGGAGCACAGCAAAGGAGGTAATTCTAGGCCACAAATGTCGTTAGAAATTATGATAACACCACATAAACTAACAAATAAAATCTGGGTAAGAATCTCAACTAAATGGACCAAAATAATAGGAGGTCAGAGAATGAGAGCACGCCTCATTGCGTGAGGGCTGTCAAAGGACCGGATCATGATTCGCTGGCGGTTTCCATCCGGCACTTCCCACCAATGCCAATCCTTTTTTCTTATAGCCTTCTCTTGGGAAGAAAGAAGCGAAAGATTTGAATTTTTAAATAACATACGGCATACAAGCAGCCTCCACCAGGATTTGAAAGATGAGCACAGAGACCGGCAATTAGCTTCACAGCTGCATCATAGCAGCAATGTACAAGCTTTGTCTTACAAAAAGACTCCCTTACCAATTTTTGGCTTAGACTTTGGTGAATCCTGAGGTAAAACACAGCTTCCTACAAACACACGTGACGCGTGTTTGTGAAATAGTTCAAAGCGTTTTTCATCACCCGTCCTTCTTTCTGGATTAATAAGAACTTAGGAGGAAAGATAGGAAGGGAAAGGATGGAACACTAAATAGAAAGAGAAAGAAAATATCATAAAAATAAGATCTCGTATAGCACCATTTCAATTACATTGTAATTTTCGTCGGATACTTGTTTCTTCTATTTTTGTTTCACCTTCTCCAACTTTTTTCTTGTCGTTCAAATCGGTTCTCGTTTCTTATCCTACTTTCACGTCACATTCTCGTAGAAACTACACGTTCCACCAAGTGTGATTGCTGCAATTTGAAACTCTTGCTGGTAAGAGGGGTTTCTTATTAACCCGGTGTTTTTCAAATGCAGTTAAGATCCAATCATTTCACACCTGCGAATCTTCCCTTTGAATGGAGTTCAAAATGATATTCCATTTCTGCTTTCTTCTTTGTTTTATTTTCTATTTTATTTTTTTTTTTTTTTTTTTTTTTTTTTCATTTGAAGGTCATTTTCAGAGTAACCTTTATTGTAGGTTGAGGAGAACTAGGTTGTTGCTGTTATTAGTTTGACAGATGGCGCCAGGGTGTCGGGTGTTTCTCCAGTCGAGATCGTTTGGAAGCTTTGTCTGATTTTCGGTCAAATAGCTTTCTTATGGGGATATAATTCAATCCTAGGGTCCGTATGAGAACTGTTATTGTTGTTGTTGTTGCCCCAGATGGCGCTTTCACAGGGTGACGGGGGCAAGGAGATTTTTGTTGTGCCTGAAGAACGTTTGTCCTCAAATAGCGAGTGTTGCCTTTGAGAGTCCTTGTTTTCTTTTCGTAGATGCTACATTCTTAATATTTTTTGATCATTTTTAATATTAAAGAAAGGTTTTAGACTACGAGAAATAGAAAGTTTGAAAAAAAGAAAATAAGTGAGCTTTAATATTATCATGCGACATAAATTTGGATTTGCGAAAATTATAATTTTAAATGTGTTTTTCGCCAGACAGTTTGTGAATTTGCATTTCTTCCACGCTATTAGCTCGCGTGGTTTGCTTTAGGTGCATCGGTATAAT
>JABUQX010143673.1:0-5000 GCA_015478945.1 Trachelipus rathkii | reverse complement strand
ATATATATATATATATATATATATATATATCAGAGCTGGGCGCGGCTATAATTTTTCGAGGTCCGTCATCGGCTATTCGGCTTTGCCACCTAACTAGTGCGTCGTCGGCTATCCGACTGCATTTTTGAAAACCTCAGTGCGGCATTAACTATGCGGCTATTCGGCTATCCTACGGCGATACCGTTAAATTACAAAGTAAACTTTTGCGCGATAACGAAAGCATGCCTTTACATTTTAAACCTTTTATAAGATAGTAAAACAGATTTATTTAATTTTTTTATTAAATGTTAACTACATAAATAGTTAAATACTTTCATAGCTATAGGTCCTCTTCCTCCTCCATGTCCTCCTGGCTAATCACTTCCTGCAGGAGGTCCATATTTCCTTTGAGGAAAAGAAGGTCCTCAAACCTTTCCTCCTTCAAGGACGATCTCTTGGCCCTGAGGATGTCCCCACCCGCGCTGAAGCACCTCTCCACAGCTGCTGAACTAGGAATGGGGGTATTATATTTTATAAATAGATCTATCCATATCTCCCTATGCTGGTTGGGGAAACAGGAACAGCTCGGATCTTCTTGAGAGGGCACCCACTCCTCCATGGACTTTCGTATGACGATTTCCACATCCTGTTGCTGGCTTGCTCTGCGTACCAATACTCTAGAAAACAATTTACTGAATAGGAGTGCGTCTGAATTGTGGGGTTCTTTTTCTGTTGGCTGGCCAAGCTGACGCTGCTGCTGTTTCTCAGTGGGTTTGATGGAGTCCCCTATCTTCCGGGTAATCCTGTCCCCGATCTCCTCCACCATGTCAGGTGCAATGCTTTCTAGGGCCTTAAGGGTGAAGGAGGGGTGAAGGGCAGTGGCCATAAGGAGATCCCTATTCTGAAAGAGGTGGCCAAACCTCTTTTCATAGCCACTGAGGAGGGCCTGTACTAGTGGCCTTGCATACACAAGATGAATATTTTCACTCTTCTCCTCAAGGCTGGTCTTCATCAACCAAAGTTGGGGTAGGAGGGTGCCCATGTATGCCCTTTTCTCCCCCTGAAGCATATCAAGACACTGCGCCACAGGCTGCATGACCAATGTGTACTCGTTCATGACCTGAAAGAGTGAAAATTAATATATTGCTTAGTTACGTAAGCATAATTGATTATTAATAAAAATACGGGAGCACGAGAGCGAGGTATCTGTATGGAATAGGGCGAATAGATCAAGAGTGAGGGTTGTACAGATGGACAATCTGAGGGCGTTCTTGGCAGTTAGGAGATTGGATAAGATGAGGAACGAGTTTATCATGGAAGCGTGTCTTGCGGGTAAGGGAAAAGACTGCCAAATTTGATGAGGATTTTGTAAGATGGTTTGGACATGTGGAGAAGGTGGAGAACACCATATTGGTTAAGAAAGTGTATAAGAGCACATGTGAGAGTGTTTTGCCTGTCGGACGACCGGAAAAAAAGGTGGATATATTCAGTTAGAGATTGTTTACGAAGTAGCGATATGAGTGTTGGGCAAGCAAGAGCGATGGTACAGGTACAGAACAGGGATTAATGGAGGGGGTTTGGGTTTGTGAGGAGATTTATAATTTAATAAATTTATTAAATTATAAATAAAAATATTAAAAGAGCAATTGCTACTTTAAAAATACTTTATATTTACCTCGACGTCTACCTCTGTGAGAGGGGAACCTCCCTTGGGCTGCTTGATGAGGATGGTGTTTATGGCATCCATTTGGTTTTCGACCCTTAAAACCTCCAGAAGGACCATCACACTATCATATAGGGAGTTCCATCTGCAGAAATAAATATAACTTTATATAAAATATCAAAAACTTATAAAATGAACTTGTCTATAATTAATCGGCAACAATTTCTTACGCTAAATTTCTTTTTTTAATAGTAACTACTACTACCTTGTCACCACAGGAGTCTTCAGTTTTCTTTTGGCGACAATCTTGATCTGGTTGGCCACCACTGGGGCCCTGTTCTGAAGGTTCCACAGGGCCTGGATCTTAGCTATGGTCCTCCTCCACTGTGAGCCCCCCTTGCTCCAGCCCTGTATATCACTCACATCTGTTGTCGCCAACAGATTGAGTGTGTGAGCACTGAAACAATAAGATATTTAATTCAAGAAATTCAAAGATTATTAGTTAAATCTTAAATGACAAATCTTTATTTGTTAATACTTATTACTTAATAATATTATTAATATATATTAGTAGCATTTAGCACTAGTTTTCGCGAATTCTAAGTACCTGCAGCGGTGTTGAGGCGGCAGACTTGGGTTGTCACCCTCAGCCCTCAGGAGCTCCTGGAGATCCACAATCTCCAAGTCAGGATAATCAGGGTCCATAGGAAGGTTCTCCTGGTCCTGGTTGGACTCACCAAAGGCGTTGAAGGCTGCCACGTAGTTGGTGCCATTGTCCGTAGTGGTGGCCTTCACCTTACCGTGGATGCTAAACTCATGATGAATCTCTGTGATTAGTTTCCCCAGTAACTGGTGAGTTTGCCTTTCCTAAAGACAATAATTTTATTGTTTTAGTCTGTAAATTAAATAATATTTACACCTCATATGTTCTTATGGTTATGAGACTAAGGTATAAAATGACAAAATTTAACTTTTTAATTTTCTTACCTTCACCTCCCTGACCGCCAAAGTTGCATGGCACCTTTTGAGGTTGACCCTGTCAATCCAGTGGACTGTCATTCCCAAGAAGGACCTATTGTGGGCGGTCCAACTGTCGGCTGTAGTGGCCACCCACTTCTGGTGGAAGAGGTTGTTTATCAGTCGAGTCTTCCCCTTTTGCATCAGCTTTTCAATATCCCTGCTCAAAGTCCTCCTTGAGGTGGGATGAAACTCGGGATTAATGAGGTAAAACATCTCCTTCGTGTAAGGATCATCAGCTAAATCCAGTGGCATCATTGAATGAATGAACCACCTAATGATGAAAAAGTAATTAAGTTAATAAATCAATATATTTTAAATTTTTAATAAAAATATTTTTAAAACGTGAAGACGCTAAGTCGCTCATATACCTATTTAAAAAAAATTGAGTTCAATTAAAATAACTAATATTATGTTTCTGAATTTTTTCACCTGGTGTAACCTTGTCTTGCTCTCTGCTGGCTGAACTTTGACCTGAAGCTCTCATCCAGAGACATCTGACGCTTGCGAGACTCACTCTCCCTTGAACTGGAGCGACCGCGCTTGCTAAGCCCTTCAATGGCTGCAGAGAGGTGAGGGAGAAGGTCATTGTGCATCTGGTATATAAAAATAATACAAACTTTAATTACAAATTTTTTAATTTTCTTTGATAACATTTGTATAAAGTATCAAGACTTTATACAAGAGTGTTTAAATCTTGATAACTAATTAACTAGCAACACCAGTTAGTTGTTGTGATCTTATCTAAATTATTTAATTAATAATTATTTAAACTTACATGCTTGTAATGCTGCTTGAGGTGGGACCTTGTCTGGGTGCTGTAGGAAAGCCCCTTCTTCCCTTTGCAGGCAGGATGTTTACACTTGGCAACACCAGTGTGAATCTTCCTAAGAGACACCCCATCAACTTTCTCATCAGTCCTCAAAAATTTTTCAAAGATGAAGAAACTGAAATAAATAGAAGTTTTTAATTTTTTTGAATTTGACTATTGTAATTTCATATTTAAATGTTCAATCATGAAAAAATTCAAAAAAAGTTAATTTACTAGATTTTATTTAAAGATTTAATTTGGTTACTTTATAGTCTTTACTCTTTACTATGCTCTTTAGTCTTTAGTCTTTAGTCTTTACTATAGCATGGAGGCGAGTTTCTTACCTCTCAAGAGTGAGCAAATAGCTTTTCAACTCTTTGACGGCATCCTCGTTGCCCTCTTGGCCTTGGTTTCCAGGATCCCTCGTCTCCTCACAATCAAGGGTTACAGTGACAGGATCAGTAAGAGATCTTTGGCTGTCCATGTCACAGCTCTCATTTAAAATGGGAGAGCTGCTCCTTAAGCTACTACTGGCAGCGGCTGAACTGTCTCCAGAAACACCTCTGGTCCTAGTCACAAACTTATCCATGTATTTAATTATTTTAATAATTTTATGTTTATGCTTTATACAAATTATTTAATTAAATTTCAGTATCTGATAAATTAATAAATCTAATTATATATATATATATATATATATATATATATATATATATATTATATATATGAGTTATATATATATATATATATATATATATATATATATATATATAGGTGTTATTATATATATAGTATATATATATATATATGAAAGTGTTATATTTATTATTAATTTGTTATATATATTTTACTAGTAATTAATTACTTAGTAACTAGTAACTACTAATCAGTAAATTAGTAATTATAATAATTATTACTTAATTACTTAGTAACATAATAATAATAATACCTAATTAATAAAATAATAACATGACAAGAACATCACAAAGGAATTTTGAATAAAACTGCGTGTTTAAAACAGGTTGCACTTTTCTTCTTTTAGCTTTTGACACATCTTATTCGTATTAGTATAGAACTAAGACTGAAAATATTATTACACACTTATCACTACAATGCCACGCCTTTTTCATACCAATATAAAACCCGTTTTCGAAAGTGACTTGTCATCAGGGAGAACGGAGTTAGGGTTCACTTAATTAATTTAAAAAAATTCCATAGCCGAAACGATAGCCGCGGAAAAATGCAGTGCGTCGTTGGCTTGTCCGACTATTTAAAAAAAAATTTCGGCTACGACTACGGCTATAAGAATTGATAGTGCGGCGTAGCCGATTAGCCGAATAGCCGAAAATCGTTGCGGCATGCCTATATATATATATATATATATATATAGTATATATATATATATATATATATATATATATATATATATATATATATATATATATGTAGCGGCGCACGAAAACGCGAAAGCGTGTCACGATAAATGCGAAAACGGTTAAAACACCCAAACTAACTGAACGAAGTACAATG
>JABUQX010143672.1:15000-16914 GCA_015478945.1 Trachelipus rathkii | reverse complement strand
GGATTTGGTGTTTAACCGTTTTTCGCATTTAATAGTGGCAACTTTAGCGTTTTTCGTGCGCCCACTTCATAACATAATATATATATATATATATATATATATATATATATATATATATATATATATATATATATATATATATATATATATATATATATATATATATATATATAATGATCTTGTAATACTACAAATGCTCGTAGTTGGTTATTTATTGATGATAAAGTCCCTTGAGGTAATATTTTTCAAAAATGGAAGTAAAAATATTTATTAATACATAACAACTTAATTAAAATCACAGAATAAAAGAGGATGCCGAGCTTTCGTGATCCATACTCGATTCCATTTTCAGTCACTTGAAAATGTTAGTCGTATCAAGCATCTTTATATATTAATAAATATCTTTTACTCCCTTTTGAAAAAATATACAAAGAACTTCCATCTCAATATATATATATAGCTATATATATATATAACAACCTTATACATATATATATATATATATATATATATATATATATATATATATATATATATATATATACTACTATATATATATTAGATATATAAATATCAATTATCTTTATCTGACCAGTTTTCTGTTTATTACATAGGGCGACCACGACCCCAGGTGACCTGGTGGTGGAGGAACACTCTTATAGATGAAAGTGTAGAGGTCAGAAGAGGTGACCTCACCATTAACACCGTCACGATTCGAAACCTTCAACGAAAGGACATTGGAAGCGATCTGGCGTGTGTAGCATACAATACCAATACGACTGAGCCTTTAAAAGAAGCTGTTACTATTGATATGATTCGTAAGTATATTTCAGTCTGATTTTGAACTCCTCATTCTTGAAGTCCTCCTTTTTTATATATATATATATATATATATATATATATATATATATAATATATATATATATATATATATATATATATATTTATATATATATATATATATATACTATATATATATATAACATATATCTTCTTATGTATATATATATATATTCTTATATATAAATATATGTAATATATATATATAAATATCTTTCTTATATATATATATATATATCTTTCATATATTATATATATATATATATAATAACCAGCACAATAACATATATATATGCTATATACTCTCATATATATACTACGCCACTGCCCTGCTCTTTCTTCTTTCATATACTATAATTTTATATTTAAACCTATAAGCTTATAATCTTATAAGCCTATAATGTTATAAGCTCCGTATAAGCCTATAAGGTTATAAGCTCCGTAAAAGATCCGTAAGTATCTTTCAGTTTGCTTTTGAACCCTCATATTTGAGGGCCTCTTTCTAAATATATCTTTAGGGTAAAAATTCAGCTTACATTGGCCTTAAATTACTACGCCCTCTCAGATTCCTTTTTATTTTTAATGTATGTTATGGTGAATGTAATAATTAGTTGATTATGCATAATTGTCGGTTGCTTAGTAAGCGTAAAAAACATTTATTTTCCAACGACTCACTGGTGCGGGGGTGGGTGACAAGTCTCCAGTAGATAAATGTCGTCCATTTGCGTCTTCAATGTTTGAAGAAGCAAATGCCCTTTGTACACCAAAAATTGAATATTTATTACTTTACTGCGGTATATGCAGATTAGAACATATATATATATAAATAATATATATATATATATATAACTTTCTCTTCATATATATATATATACGCTATATATATGCTATATATATATGCTAGCCTTAGCAACAGCAATATACTGTAGCGCCACTGCCTGCTCGCAACAACACTTGCCAGCCAACCTTGCCCATGTATCATATCATGCTGCTGTATATGTTTATGGAACAGATATGTAATAAAACACCGGAACGCGGTTTACGGGAAGCACAGGAGGCCGGGCCTCCTAAAAA
>JABUQX010143672.1:0-2500 GCA_015478945.1 Trachelipus rathkii | reverse complement strand
TATTATTATTATTATTATTATTATTATTATTATTATTATTATTATTATTATTATTATTATTATTATCGGAGGCATGAAAGAAGAGATTGAACATAGGGTTGCTGAGGGTGAAAGAGTATTAAGCAGCCTTAGAGAATTATGGAAAAATGGAAATTTAACAAGGAAGGTAAAAATGAAATTGTTCGAGTGTATATTTGTTCCAACTGTTCTGTATGGATGTGAGACGTGGGCATTAAACACTAAAATGAAAAAAAGAGTTGAGGTTTTAGAAATGAAAGGTTTACGAGATATTTGTGGAATAAAGAGAGTAGATAGAATTAGAAATGTAAGGATAAGGGATATGTGCCGATAGGAGAAATGTCTGATGGAAAGAGCAAATCAAGGGGTACTAAGATGGTATGGTCACGTGCTTAGAATGAATGATAATAGATTGACTAAGAAGGTTTTTAAATCCGAAGTGGTAGGCAATAGGAGAAGGGGCAAACCCAAATGGAGGTGGGTTGATGGAGTAAAGGAGCTATTAATAGCAAAGGGGATTAGTATGGATGAAGGAAATAGATTAACGCGAGACAGGATCACTTGGAGAAGAATAGTTCATGGAAAGTTCCGTCAAGGGTTGCAATTAACTGAACAACCTGGAACATAGCAAATAAGCCAACAGCATTCCCGATCTGCAACTGACACCACCCTGCAGTTTTGTGGGAGACGGTGATGAGTATAATAATATATATATATATATATATATATATATATATATATATATATATATATATATATATATATATATATATATATATATATGTATATACATATATATATATATATATATATATATATATATATATATATATATATATATATATATATATATATATATATATATATATATATGTCTGTATATATATATACACATTTCACACACACACAAAGTCAGTCAATTCACTGCTGAAATTTACTATTAATTTATGTATTATAAATATGATTATTATTATTATTATTATTATTATTAATATTATTATCATTATTATTATTATTATTATTATTTATTATTATTATTATTATTATTATTATTATTAATATTATTATTATTATTATTATTATTATTATTATTATTATTATTATTATTATTATTATTATTATTATTATTATTATTATTATTATTATTTTTTATTTTTATTTTTTTATTATTATTATTATTTATTATTATTATTATTATTTATTATTATTATTATTATTATTATTATTATTATCATTATTATTATTATTATTATTATTATTATTATTATTATTATTATTATTATTATTATTATTATTATTATTATTATTATTTTTATCTTTCAATAACTCCTTTATCTTTATCTTATCTCTTTATCTTTATCTCTTTATTCTTATCTTATCTTTACTTTTTATCTTTATTTTTTATTTTATTTCGTTTACTTCCCGTTAATTTTACCTTTTATTCGTTTACATCGTCTTGAATCATTATCTTTGTCTTAACACTCTCTTTAATTTATCTTTATTTCGTTTCTATTTGTCTTTATCTCTCTACTCCTTTATCTTCATCTTTATCTCTTACTTCACACATTATTATTATTATAATTATTATTATTATTATTATTATTATTATTATTATTATTATTATTATTATTATTATTATTATTATTATTATTATTATTATTATTTTTATTTTTATTTTTTTTTTTTTTTATTTTTACAATTTTTTATTTTTATTTTTTTTTTTATTTCTTTTTATTTTTATTTTTATTTTTTTTTTATTTTTTATTTTTATTTTATTTTTATTTTTATTTTATTTTTTTTTTTTTTTTATTTTTATTTTTATTTTTATTTTTTTATTTTTATTTTTATTTTTATTTTTATTTTTATTTTTATTTTATTTTTATTATTATTATTATTATTATTATTATTATTTTTATTATTATTATTATTATTATTATTATTATTATTATTATTATTATTATTATTATTATTATTATTATTATTATTATTATTATTATTATTATATATTATTATTATTATTATTATTATTATTATTATTTTTATTTTTATTTTTATTTTTATTTTTATTTTTATTTTTATTTTTATTTTTATTATTATTATTATTTATTATTATTATTATTATTATTATTATTATTATTATTATTATTATTATTATTATTATTATTATTATTATTATTATTATTATTATTATTATTATTATTATTATTATTATTGTTATTATTATTATTATTATTATTATTTTTATTTTTATTTTTATTTTTATTTTTATTTTCTTTTATTTTTATTTTTATTTTTATTTTTATTTTTATTTTTATTATTATTATTATTTTTATTATTATTATTATTATTATTATTATTATTATTATTATTATTATTATTATTATTATTATTATTATTGAAGTGGCGCATGAAAACGCGAAAGCGTTTCAATGATAAATGCGAAAACGGTTAAACACCCAATTAACTTGAACGAAGTACATCG
>JABUQX010143670.1:12500-15881 GCA_015478945.1 Trachelipus rathkii | reverse complement strand
TATATATATATATATTATAAAGATATATATATATACATATATATATTATATATATATATATATATATATATATATATATATATATATATTTATATATATATATATATATATATATATATATATATATATATATATATATATATATATATATATATATATATATATATATAAATATTATATATTATTATTATTATATATATATATATATATATATATATATATATATATATTATATATATATATAGATGTCTCCCAAGATTGTCCTAGGGCATCCTGTATCAATAATGCCTTCAATTTTCCCAAAGAATGAGTCTCCATGTGTTATTTCTTCTGGAAAATTGGTTGACCATGCACAAGCAACATTTTCTTCCTTTCTTTTAATATTGATTTTAATGTTAATACCTATAAGCTTTTTATTAACATTTGTTAGCTGAATGTAAGATAACATAGAGAGGAGAGAATCTTAAGAAATTTAGACAGCATGCTTTACTCGTACAAGGTGTTTCGTTTTCGTGAGAAGTTGTAAATATTTTTAGTAGTTAATATATCTATTATTCCGAATAATAATGTTGATATAAAAAACACTTGCTCAATTTTGGATTGATGTTGAAATACAGCTGTTTAAAACTGGAGCTTAAAAAGTCGTTACAAGAGGTATTAAAAACAGATAAATAATTTGTTTTATGCGCTTAATGCCCGTTTTAATAAAACAAAGGACAACTACTATACATATCATTGTAATTGTTTGAAAATCTCACTACCATTTCCAATGTAGTTAAATTTTAATTAAATAATGGTAATTAAAGTACGTGATGTTTTTTGAGGTCGATTGGGTGTTCTTTTATGTTTTTTTCTTTTATGTTCTTTTATGTTTTTAAGCGTTCTTTTGTATTTACCTTTTCTTTGAATACTCCGCTTTTCATTCACCCCCCCCCCCCACAAACCAAAATATTAGGAGGTAAGGCATGGAGACTTTGCCGGCCAATGAACAAGACCACAGCGATAAAGCCCTCGTTCAAGGATTGTTGATTTAGATGTTCAGTTACCTAATGGCTCTAATGTGAAGATATAAATTGTTCTAAAAGAAAACCAATTAGGTGACTGGTGACCAAATCGCACACTAAACGTTTACAGTGCAGCGATGTCGGAAATTTGCTTTAACAGTGGCATGTCGATTTTCCTCGGAACACCGATGAAATTTATGGCAGTAGTTGATCCCTTCATGGTTGAAAGTAGTTCTATCGTAGAAAATTCCAAAGGAATTGATCAATTATTATCATTTATCATTTATCCAAAACTTCAATCGAGTAACATCACATTTCGTTTGAAGTTTTGAGCCTGTTGAATATGAGATGCATACAAGCAGTGCTGAATGTTCTTACTTGTGGAACTTTGATGCGAGAAGAAATTCTTCTTGTGTTTGCATAGTGGAACTACGATCTACAAACTCAAATATATCGTTTACTTCATTCACAATATGTTCATTTGACCATTTAGAAGAAATATTGTTTGGAACATTACCAGTTTCATGAAGTTTGAAATAACACTGGTGAGCAGTTTTAAATCAGTTAAGAAAGCGTCAACGATATTATCTACAATAAGCAACAACACTTCCACTGTACAAACACAGTAAACGAACATCATATCGGCATATTTATCATGTTTAAAGATGCGTGGAATGATCAATAACTAACATTCATAACACCAATCTTCATCAGATTATAATTCCTTGGTCGGTCATATATAATTTAGGGCGATGAGGGCGAATGCAATTTGTAGGCGCCATTTTCAAACAGCTGGATTTTCTAATAAATATACAATTGAACATACCGTATGCTTAAATGAAATATTTTATTCAATATCATTGATACTGCAACTCTCAAAGACATCTACCGTTCTTCATGAAACAAACACCTGTTCATATATATATATATATATATATATATATATATATATATATATATATATATATATATATATATATATATATATATATATATATATATATATATATATATATATATATATATATATATATATATATATATATATGTATACATATATATATATATATGTATACATATATATATATATATATATATATATATATATGCAGATGACATAAAATCGGTGTTGAAGGATCCAACCAAATTAGGATTAGGATTGCTCTCAGTAGGATTTGATATAATGTTTTTCGTTCAACACTTCTTCCTTTACAGGTAAGAATTAAGTTTTAGGTTTTAAAAGAGCTTTTGAAAACGTTTTTTAAATCTTTAGATATTTTTTATAAAAAAAATTGTTGAAACTATAGAAACGCTTGTCAAATATTTTATATATTTTGTATAATTTTTACATATTCATTCATATATTTTTATTTGGAGCTCAAAGGACACAATAATGTGTTGCAATTAGTAATTATCAGATATTGTATATTATGAAACATTATAATAATGTTTATAATATTACAGTATTTTTAACTATATTAAACTTAGTAATGTAACTTTCATATCTGAATAAAGCCATAAATTAAATGAAATTATTATTATTATTATTATTATTATTATTTTTATTATTATTATTATTATTATTATTATTATTATTATTATTATTATTATTATTATTATTATTATTATTATTATTATTATTATTATTATTATTATTATTATTATTATTATTATTATTATTATTTCATTATTATTATTATTATTATTAGCACAAGCTATTGTAAAAAAATAATAATAATAATAATAATAATAATAATAATAATAATAATAATAATAATAATAATAATAATAATAATAATAATAATAATAATAATAATAATAATAATAATAATTTAAGGCTTTATTCAGAAATGAAAGTTACATTATTGTTTATTATAGTTAAAAATACAGTAATATAAATATTATTATAATATTTAATAAAATACAATTTCTGATAGGGGACTACTAATTGCAGCACAGTATTGTGTCCTTTGAGCTCTAAATATTACACAGGTTTATTAAAATTTATGTAACTGGATTTAAGAATTGCAAATATTATAAAACTATTTTAACAATTATTTTATAAAACATATCCAGCAGTCCCCACAACTATAACAAATACAATAGTTAAAGTACTGGAAATAAATGTAAAATGCTAATATTAAAAATGATAATTTTTGATGATATAAAATGATAATACTAGAGATGGTGACAACAACAGAGAACATTAATAATTTTCAATTTCAAAAACTTTATTCAGAAAAGAAACATTACATTATTTACATAGTCCAATATTTTACAACTTCATTATAGCAATTAATTATAATAACATATAATAATTTCCCTAGTATCTGAAATGGGGCTACTAATTGCAACACAGTGTCGTGTCCTTTGAGAT
>JABUQX010143670.1:2500-7500 GCA_015478945.1 Trachelipus rathkii | reverse complement strand
ATATATATATATATATATATATATATATATATATATATATATATACTTTTTTAAACGTTAAACATGTTATAATAAAAATAATAATTTCAATTTCAATTTCAAAACTTTCGTTCAGATAAGAAAATTACATTATTTACATAGTCCATTATTTTACAATTTCATTATAGAAATTAATTATAATAACATAAAATAATTTCCTAGTATCTGAAATGGGTCTACTTATTGCAACACAAGTGTCGTGTCCTTTGAGACCCGAAACATAATTAATAAATAATAAGTATAATAATAATAATAATAATAATAATAATAATAATAATAATAATAATAACAAAAAATAAAAATAATAATAATAATAATAATAATAATAATAATAATAATAATAATAATAATACACACACACACACACACACAATAATAAGCACAATAATAATATTAATAATAAATTTAATATATTATTAATATAAACAGATAAAATAGTAATATTTCACAATACTAAATACGATAGTAACAATAATAATAATAATAATAATAATAATAATAATAATAATAATAATAATAATAATAATAATAATAATACACACACACACACACACACACACAATAATATATATAAACGGTAATAATATGGACAAGTATTTGAGAAGCCGACATATCTTTTATGAGTACATCCAGAATAAAATAATAATAATAAAAATATCAATAATAATAAAAGTAATAATGATAACAATAACAACAACAATAATAATAATAATAATAATAATAATAATAATAATAATAATAATAATAATAATAATAATAATAATAATAATAATAATAATAATAATAATATTAGTACTCATAACATTTTAGTTTACTTTAAATGGCAATATAGTAATAGTATTAGTACTTATTTATATAGCTTTTTTTTTAGTTTACTTGTAAATGACATAAGAGAATTTTCATTTTTTAATTCTTGAGGTAATTCGTTATAGACTTTAGTACATTTATAACTAACTGCTTGTCTAGCTTTTTCTTAACCTATATAAAGGAGGCTTTATGTGAGCAACTATTTTTTAGATTTATATCTCTTTGAATTTGATTATTATGAAAGTTAGATATTAGGAAGTTATATGCCTTTTGTAGTATCTTGTGCTGTTCCTTTAATAGAGATAGCTTCAATAGGTCTTCAAATTGTAATATTTTGTTTTTTTAAATAAAGGTGCTGTATGCTCATAGAAGTTTTTAGTGGGGCTTAACAGTCGGATGAAGTGTTTTTGCATCAAAATAACCGAATTAATAGCTGATTTGCTAGCTATGCCATAGACTGGAAGACAATATAATAGATGTGGGTGTATATGTGCATAGTATATCTTCTTCAATATATATAAAGAAATGAATTTTTTCAATTTGACTAGTATATACATATATTTCGCTAGTTTGCTCACTAGCTGATTGATATGTTCTTTGAATGTCATTTTTTCATCTTACGTTACCCCAAGTATTTTAGCATTTGTGACTCTTTTCAAGTCAACTCCTTTAATTTTTATGTTGAAATTATCAGCTATAGTTTTATTGCCAATTATGATGTATGACATTTTTTGCAAGTTTAGGGAAAATTTATTAGAATCTATCCATGTTGTAATCTTATTTAATACGTCTGCTGCTTTTAGTGATAGTGTAGCCGGATTTTTATCCTTTATTAATATTGAAATATCATCAGCAAATAAAACCATGAAAGAGTCGTGTGAATTAAATATATCATTGGTATACAATGTAAATAATAATGGGCCAAGAATAGATCCTTGTGGAACACCGCAAGTTGTTTGTAGTGGTTCCGAGCATGTTTCACCTATTTTCACATACTGAGATCTTCCACTTAGGTATGTTTTAAACCATTGTAGTGTGTTTCCCTTTATTCCCATCTTATTCATTTTGCTAAGTAGTATATCATAATCATAATAATAATAATAATAATAATATAAGTGCAGTTGAATTTTTATGTTCTATATTTTCATATATTTTTTCAGTCAAACAAACAAGGGTTTCAGTTGTTGATCTGTTCTTTCTAAAACCAAATTGAAAGTCGTTAATAATATTATTCGTATTAAGATAATTTATATTCGATTTAATAATAATAATAATAATAATAATAATAATAATAATAATAATAATAATAATAATAATAATAATAATAATAATAATAATAATAATAATAATAATAATAATAATAATAATAATAATTTGTTGAACATTGTGTAGCTATCTTACCAGGAAATGAAAATTACCGCCGATGAAGATAAAAAGTAAATACGTTAATTGTTTTTTTTAAATAAATAAATAAAATACATTAATAAATAAATAAATAAATAAATAAATAAATAAATAAATAAATAAATAAATAAATAACACGCAGAAACTATGAAGATAGCCTTAATTTCAACGGTTAAATATTGTATTTCTGAACTAAAGTTTTTTTTGCATTTAGAGGAATGAATGTCCACTTTGAATTATTATAAACTTAATTAACTAAAACAAGTGAATGAACCTTTACATTCAAAATGTTCAGTAATAATCGTGAAGAAGGACTAATTCTTTAACAAAAGTAAACTCGGGTAAACTATAAAATTGTTACGCATTGGAAAGTATAAACTTCATTCATACTTCTAAAGCAAATTACCGACTTTCTATGTAAATTTACTCAGATCATTTGAACGCTTTCTCTTTCTAAATAATAAAAAAATAATCGTTCAAAAGAAAGAAAGAAATGAATTTTGTCTCCTGAATTTTCTTCTGCTCTAAAACTTAAGGCGCTTTCGTTTTGGCAAAATCATTTTCCCGAACTTAGAACACTCACTTAGGCGATTTTTCAAATTAAAAAACATATAGGGGGTTTAAATTAACATCATTGCATTATTACGTCATATTTGTAAACAATTACTTATCGTAACAGAAGAATTTTTCGTCTTTTGATGTGAATTTTCAGTTTTACAGAATTGAAAAGACTTTTAAAGTATTTGAAGGAAATCCATTTCTTCTTTTTTTTTTTTTTTTTTTTCTTCCATTTTTTTTTTGTTACAACACTCACGGTCAGCTAGGGCCCTTTTCAAGGAGGGGGCATAAAATAAAAGGAAAGTAAACCCACGCAATTCCCTCAGATGGGAGCAGACGTGGGTCTTAAAAAGAGGAAGTGAAAACAGCAGAAAAAAAAAAAGAGATGAAGGAAAGAAGTTCCACAGAACAGATGTGGTTGCAAAGGAGTCACCACAACGAACGAGTCTTGAGTCTTCAATGCTCACACAATATATATGTGAAAGCATGGCACCTCTTATGCTACGAGGGCGAGGCAGTGGTGGAGGAATGCGAGAGGTCAGCTCCCACGGGCACCTTTCGTTGTAATACCTATAGAAAAAGAGATAAAGCACCAATTTACGTCGCAGAGAAAGAGGGTCAAGAGAGTCTGAAAGTAGGACAGTTTACTAGTCTCTTAGTCTTAATTAGCCTCAATCCCATACAAAAGGGTAGAACCGGAGCCCCCCCAAATGTGGGGAACAGTATTCCATACTAACCAAGGTGCATCATAAGAGAACTAATGCACCTTTTGCAAAGGGATGTTGAGGACGTTAAGGATGTTATAAACTGAGTTTGCAAATGGCCAGTAAGGAGGATTCTGAAGGTGTATCTCTCGCAGAATCAGTGTCTTGGGTTTGAAAGCTTAGATTACTTGTGCACGTGAGAGTATGGCACCATCGGATTCAACTAAAAGGCCTCACCTGGGAGGAAGATCAGAAGGCACCAGTGGAGATACGGATTGCCTCGCTTTGGATGGGATCTAGCAGGTGTAGTAGAGTTGGGAGGCCTGACCATATACTACGCAGCCATAGCCCAACTTCGATCAGATTATGGCGATGTGGAGATGTAAAAAGAACTTGCGATCAGCACCCCAAGATTTTGAGGCGAGATGAAGTAATAGGTCAAGCACGCGATGACAAGTCATTTTCGGAAGTTTAATGTGCAGCATGTATGTTAGGTGGTCATCCAGAATGAGGCCTAAATTTGACTTGTGAAGTTACAGGAATGGGTGGTTCATATAAGGGTTAGGTTCATGTGGAAGATGGCAGGTTCTTCAACTCCCTTTTTTCCTAAATAATACTGCTGAGGTTTTGGTGGATGAAAAATGGAAGTCATGGGAGTTACCCCATTGTGAAATATTGCTAGTTGGCGTTGCAGTTCAAGAAATGGCAGCCTGGCACCAGCAATGTATAGCGCCAGATCAACAGAAAAAAATTGACCGTCGCGGGTATGGAAGTAACGGTGTCACCGAATTTGTAGCAAAAAATATACACTGTCTTGTAAGATATTTTTCATTGAGCTGGTGTATGGCAGCTCTTCTGCTCAGTTTATGCATGGTACATAACTCCAAAACCTCCTGTTCGAACAGGGGTAAGATGGACATTTTAAGGAAGAAGCACTGCGGGGTCTTCTACAGTTTTTGCAGTGTGGTGTATTTTCACATAGGGTATGTGTGAAATACCCTTCGCCGACTGTGCACGCTCATGCGATCCCCTACAGTATTTTCGGGGATGACCAAATCGTTGACATTTAAAGCAACGACTGGGTCGGGGGATAAACTTGTGAACCCTATTTTCACCTTTGAAGGTGGATGAGGGGTATTAAAGGTCAGCGGTAAATGAGGGATTTGGGGTGTCAGGAAGTCTCTCTTGACGAAAGGGAAATCTATAAATGTTTATAACGGAAAATCTTTCTGCTGAGATTTTTAAAATTACAGCAATATCCTGGTCTTTCAGTTCAAAAGAATAAATAGTGCCTTTAAATGATTATTTCATCAGGAGTAGAAATAAAAGGAATGTTTCCGAGAGACATTAAGAATGACAAAATAAAACTTTGATTCCGGGTAGCAGCTTGAACGAGAAGGGACCCATTTCTGAATGTGACTGGGAGAGAGAGAGGGGGCCTCAACTCCTCCTTTTCAAGTACATCGCTAAGAATAATAGTTCTTCGCT
>JABUQX010143669.1:32500-34663 GCA_015478945.1 Trachelipus rathkii | reverse complement strand
ATGGAAAACGTCCCCCTATGTTCCCCGTCGGCTCGAGCTCCCTAGTGTGCCGAATAAAAGCAAAATTTAATAGAAAGTCTATTTATTTTAACGAGAAACCAATAAAAGGTCTCTAAAATAGGCCTTCTAATCATATTACATATAATTATTAACAATAATTTTTTTTTTTTTTTTACATTTTCTTATGTGAAATTTTTACGAGGATTCCAAAATGTATTCCTTTCGCAGCTATTGTAGTTTTCTTGAGATATTTTTTACATTTGCAGGGCAACTTTGGACCAGCATTCCAGCAATGTATTCTGTTTACTGTAGCATTAATAGTTTTTAAGATACATATGATTTGCTAATCCAGACGCTGGCCTATATATATATGGTCAGCATCCCGAAAAGGCCAGGCATGTAACTAAAAAACTATAACAGGTACACGAAAATAAATATCATTTTATTAATCAGGAGACATTTTTACCGCAGAAATTAAAAAAATAAAAATAACGCTTTTTTAAAAAAATTAAAATTGTTAAAAATTGATGAAAAATTTAGTTTTTTGATAAATCGAAGATGCGGCTTACTCCCGAGTGAGACGGAAAGTTGCCAAATGTTGAATTTTTTCTTTTTTCACTAAAGAATATCCCACGGGTAAACAAGAACGATAGAGAGAGTCGGGGTTCCTCGGCCTACCGGGGGACTGTCCTGTCCCTCCGTCGGCTCGGACCCCCTAAGAAGGATATAAAAAGAAAAAAATAATATTTTCTGCAATTATATTATAAAGCGACATTTGGCAACTTTTTCTCTCGAGACTGCAGCTTTCAAGGTCTTTCAAGTCAATCAGAGCCTGCACTTTTTACTAATATTAATATGGAGTTATTAATAAATATTAGAATAAATTAATTTTTTTTTTTAATTTCTGCGGTAAAAATGTCTCCTGATTAATAAAATGATATTTATTTTCGTGTATATGTTATAGTTTTCTAGCTACATGCCTGAACTTTTCGGGATGCTATATATATATATATATATATATATATATATATATATATATATATATATATATATATATATATATATATATATATATATATTATATATATATAATCATTTATATATATGTTATATATATATATATATATTATAGATTATTTTTATTATAAAAATGATATGATATATTAGTATCCTTAATATAAAAGTTAACTAAAATATTAAAAGCTTCGGCGCTTCCATTTCCGACACATGTTTTGAAAAGAAATTTTGTTTGTAAACAAAGTATCCTGCAGCCCGCCCGTTTACTAATTCCCGACGAGGATTTAACAAAGGGCGCCTGACTGTGACGTTTACATGACGTAGAAGTGCGCAAATGGGCTCGGGAAACGATGCATATGCGCCTGTGTATTGCCCACCGGCTGCAGTTGGGCTTCGGGAAACGCAGCTAAAGTATCGAGTAACGGGCTGAAAAAGGTACAATTTCGTAAACCTTTGCAATAAAAGAAAAACAACGAGTCTGTTACTCCATTACAGAAAAAAAAGCAATTTCGGTAGTAACGACGCAACGGATCGGTGCGTGATGCACTCATTTTTGTGTAGTGCAGTGCTGTTCTGTGAGAAAAATTTCGGTGCTCGCCGAACCCTTGTGTCAATGGTCATGGTTTTTCGAAGCTTATAAAGAGACCTTTAAGTACATATTTGGACATGCTATATTGACATTTATATTATGTGAAGTTAATAATAAAATTCAGTAGAAAGAGGGGTTAGATAAATGGTTAACAGGAATAAAGTTTCCGAAGAATAATGAAAGTTTACAACTTTATTTAGTTGTGTTAAAAGTTTGATCAGTGCGTGTCATCTGAAATGACAGTTACACTGATTATGGCCATTCATTTAGTATTGCAAATTGTTATTATCGTCATTTTCTACAAAATAAATAATAATGAAAATGTTACATTAAAATAAAAATAAAGACAGACTGTGTAATTCAAATTTCCACATAAACGTAAAAAAAGACTTTCAATTTTTATATCGTAACGTATAAATATAAATATTTTTTTAGAAAATCTGGCAATTCTGGTCTATTTGTTGTCATTTGTTCTCCAGATCATGTTCGAACGAAATCAGTATTCAGCGCATAAATTGCAATAATTTTTCCTACTCCATCGTGCTATGTATTGAGTA
>JABUQX010143669.1:7500-25000 GCA_015478945.1 Trachelipus rathkii | reverse complement strand
GAGAGAAGGAGCTGCAATTCTGATGAGTCCTGTGGTAGAAAGCTATGGTAGATTATGTTTGTGTAAGAATTATAATGGGTAAATTTAAGTTTGAAAAGGTCAAGGTATGTGTGGTTGTGATGTATGGTCCATCTGAGGGAAATGTTGAAGAGAGTACGATTTTTTGGGATAATTTGAATGATGCTCTGGATGGGGTAAGTAGGAGCTTCAGATTGATAGTGTTGGGGGACCTGAATGGTTGGATAGGTGATCAAAAAAGGGATGGTATAACAGGTGGTTTTGGGGTGGCGGGAGAAAATGAGAATGGTAGGAAGGTGATTGATTTCTGTGAAGAGAGAGGTATGTGTGTAAGTAATACTTTCTTTAAACACAAGAGTATCCATAAGTATACTAGAGTTGGTGTAGGCAGAGATGGTATCGAAGTGAAAAGTATGATTGATTTTGTGTTGGTGAAGAAGGAGATGTTGAAGTATGTGTTGGGTGTTAAATCAGTGAGGGGTTTAGGAATGGGATTATCGGATCATTATGTTGTTCTATGTAAAATTAAGTTAGTGGGGGCTTGGATGGAGAGGAAGGTGATACGAAAGGATGTAGGTAAAATTAAGAGTGAGAAGTTAAGTGAGCAAGACAATAAGGATAAGTATGTAAGAGCGCTCGCTAGTAAATCGGTTGAATGTGAACAAGTTGATACTGAACAAATCTGGGGCAAATGAAGGAAGCAATTGTTATAGTGCAAAGGAAGTGTGTGGATGTGCTAAAGTAGGAAGTAAGAATGTTAACAGCGAATGGTGGAATGAAGAGGTGATGAAAGCGGTTAAAGGTAAAAAAGAAGCGTGGTTGAATGTACTAAAAGCAAATGATGAAATTTCAAAAGAAAGATGCTTGGAATTATATAAGGAGGAAAAAAGAAATACTAAAAGGTGCATACGTAGGAGAAAACAAGAGGTAAATGAACAGTTTGGAAGGAGGATGAATGAGGACATACAAGGGAATAGGAAGCTCTTCTGGAAGGAAGCGCGAAAGGTTAAGAATGAGAATAAGGGGAATCTGCTTAGAATAATGAATAGGGATGGTGCTTTTGTAACTGATGAAATGGATGTGAGGGGAGTGTGGAAAGAAATCTGCACAATATTAACAGTAATGATGAGGTGTTAGTGAATGTGTGTGGTTTGATGGTGCAAGAAGGAATAGGTATTTTGGGGATGAGGTTATTAGTAAGGAGGAGGTAATGGGTAGAGTGAGAAAGTTGAAGAATGGTAAATCTGCAGGTATAGATGAAATTACTAGTGAAATGATCAAGAGCGGAGGTGAGATGGTGATTGATTGGATTTGGAAGTTGTGTAATAAAGCGTTTATGGAGGGTATAGTTCCAAGGGATTGGAGGAGAGCGGTAATAGTACCCTTATATAAGGGTAAGGGAGAAAAGGGGAACAATTGTAGAAATTATAGGGGAATAAGTTTATTGAGTGTTGTAGGGAAGGCATATGCTGGTATTTTGGTTGAAAGAGTGCGTCGAGTGACTGAGGGACTGGTTGGTGAAGAACAAGGTGCGTTTAGAAGTGGTAGAGGATGTGTGGATCAAATCTTTACATTGAAACAAATGATTGAGAAAATGAGGGAGAAGAAGAATAAATTATATTTAGGTTTTATGGATTTACAACAGGCGTATGATAGAGTTAATAGGGAAGCTTTATGGCAGGTATTAGTGATATATGGTGTTGGTAGGCTTCTGAATGGAATCAAAAGTATGTATGACGATAGTGAAGCGTGTGTAAGAATAAATGGTGTCAATGGTGATTGGTTTAGGATTAATAGCGGAGTGAGACAGGGTTGTGTTATGTCTCCTTGGTTATTCAATGTGTATATGGATGGGGTTATGAATTTGAGATGGGGACAGGGAAAGGATGAATGAACGGATGGAGAATGGAGAGGGGAGGAGGGTGCCTCTACCTATTATATGTGATTGATTTGGTTCTGTGTGGCGAATCGAAGAGAGTTTGAGAGGATTGGTGAGAGATTTGGCAGGGTATGTAAAAGGAGGGGTTTGAAGTAAACGTAGATAAGAGTAAGGTTATGGGTTGTGAGTGAGGACAGTCCTCAGTGTGAAGTTATGTTAGATGATGAGCAGCTGGAGCAAGTGTCTGAGTTTAAATATTTAGGGTATGTGTTGAATGAGAAGGGAACGGATGATGCAGAGTGTAGTAGGAAAGTTGTGAATGGCAGGAAGGTTGCTGGTGCAATTAAATCGCTGGTGAATGTAAAGGGACTAAGTCTTGAGTGCGCTAGAGTCTTACATGAGGGTATGTTGTTACCTGTGTTATTGTATGGTAGTGAGACTATGGTCTGGAATAAGAAGTATAGATCTAAAGTTCAATGTGTTCAGATGGACAATCTTAGGGGCATGCTAGGTGTGAAAAGAATTAATAAAATGAGGAATGAACGTATTAGAGATGTGTGGTGTGAAGAAGGGGTAAATGAGAGAATAAATGAAAGTATGTTGAGATGGTTTGGTCATGTGGAAAGGATGAATGATAGCCGGTTGGTTAAGCGGATGTATAGTGGAGAGTGTGTTGGGAACCGACTGGCTGGGAGACCGAAGAGAAGTGGATTGAGTCGGTGAACGAATGTCTGAAGGAGAGAAATGTGAGTTTGGCAGAGGCGAGAATAAAGGTGAATGATAGGAGAGAATGGCGGGGTTTTGTATGGGGGCATGGTTGTGGCCCACCTGGGCCAGGGGATGAACCCTTACATTGACGATTTACCATAGTGAGGGTCCGTCGCGGTCCCATGATGCTCTAGGGTGGATTTTCTGTCTGTGACGAGCTCTCGCTAATTAATGGTACAGAGGGGGCGGTAAGGCTGGGCTTTCTTTTCGACGTTTGTCATGTTCTCCTACTGCTTTTCTTTTCCGATGCTTGTACAGCACCTTACCCCAATCTTGGGGCAAAGAGGAAGGTGAAGAAAGAAAGAAGAATATATATATATATATATATATATATATATATATATATATATATATATATATATATATATATATATATATATATATATATATATATATATATATATAAATATATATATATATATATATATATATTACTTTTATCTATATTATTATATTATTTAAGTTTGCAATTACATATACATATACATATTTATTGTTACTATTATTATATTATATAGTTGATATAGTTACATACATATATTGCTATTATATATATTATTTTTAATAATATATGTATTATTATTATTATTATTATTAGATATTGTTATTATTATTACATATATTATTATATATTATTGCCATTCTTATTGAATTATCTTATATTATATTACATTATTATTATATTATTGGCTATTACATACATACATATTATTATTATTATATATATATACATTATTATTATATGTATTATATTATATATATTATTATTATATATTATTATTATTATTATATATACATATATACATATATATTACATATATATACATATATATTTACATATATATATACTATTGCTCAGATATATACATATATATATATATATATATATATATATATATATATATATATATATATATATATATATATATATAGCATATATATATATATATATATATATTATATATATATATATATATATATATATAGCATATATATATATATATATATATATATATATATATATATATATATATATATATATATATATATATATATATATATATATATATAAGGATTAAAAAAGGAAGACTAAAAGTTGCATACGTTGGAGGAAAAATGAAGTAAATGAACAGTTTGGAAGAAGGATGAATGATGACTTACAAGGTAATAAGAAGCATTTATGGAAATAAGATCGAAAGGTTAAGAATGGGAGTAAGGTGAATCTGCATAGAATATTGAATAGGGATGTTGCTTTCGTTCGTGACTGATAAAGTGGATGTGAGGAGAGTGTGGAGGGAACACCTCGATAATCTGCATAACATTGGCGGCAATAAAGGGGTGATAGTGATTGTGTGTGAGGTTGATGGTGCAAGAAGAAATAGGTATTTTGGGGATAATAGGGAGGAGGTAATGAGTAGAGTGAGAAAGCTGATGAATGGTAAATCTGCAGGCTTAGATGGAATTACTGGTAAGTTAGATGGAATGGAGGCGAGATGGTGATTGACTGGATATGGAAGTTATATAACAAAGCGTTACCGAGGGTATAGTTGCGAAGGATTGGAGGAGAGCAGCAATAGTACCCTTATATAAGGGTAAAGGGATAAAGGAACTGGAGAAACTACAGGGGTAGAGGTAAGGGTACAGTGCTGAAGAAACTACAGGGGTAATTGTTTACCGAGTGTTGTAGGAAAGATATTTGCTGGTATTTTGGCTGAAAGAGTGCGTAGAGTGTCTTAGGGACTAATTGGGGAAGATCAAGGTGCTTTTAGAAGTGGTAGAGGATGTGTAGATTATATATTCACACTGAAGCAAATGAGAGAGAAGAATAATAAATTGTAATTATGTTTTATGGACTTGCAACAGGCATATGACAATTAATAGGGAAGCTCTGTGGCAGGTGTTAGTCATGTATGGTGTTCGTGGTAAGCTTCTGAATGGAATCAAAAGTATGTAGGACAATAGTGAAGCGTGTGTAAGAATAAATGGAGTCGAAAGTGATTGGTTTAATATTAATATCGGAGTGAGACAGGGATGTGTTATGTCTCCTTGGCTATTCAATTTGTATATGGATGAGGTTATGAAAGAATTAGAGGTGGGGATGGCAGGGGGTAATGTTAGAATGATGGAGAACGGAAGAGAGTGGAGGGTGTGAATCTGTGTGGCGAATCTGAAGAGAGTTTGAGAAGATTGGTAGAGGGATTTTGCTGGGTGTGTAAAAAGATAAGAGCAAGGTTATAGTAGTGAGTGAGAAGAGTGCGCCGTGTGAAGTCATGTTGGATGGTGTGCAATTGTGACAAATATGTGAGTTTACGCATTTAGAATATATGTTGGATGCAAAGCAAACGAATGATGCAGAGTGTAGTAGGAAAGTTGTGAATGGTATAGGATAGTAGCTGGAGCAATAAAATCCTTGGTCGATGTAATGTGACTAAGTCTTGAGTGCGCTATTCTTTTGCATGAGGGTATAAATGTATAGTAGTTAAACTATGGTATAGAAGAAGAGGTATAGTTCTAAGATACAATGTGTTCCGGTGGACAACCTTAGGGACATGCTAGGTGTGAGAAGAACTGATAAAATGAGGAATGAGCTCATTAGGAGTTGTGTGTTGTGAAGAAAGGCGTAAATGAGAGAAAAACGAGAGTACATTGAGATGATTTTTTTATGCGGAAAGGATGGATGATAGTCTAGTTGGTTAAGCGGATGTATAGTGGTGAGTGTGCTGGGAATTGATCGGCTGGGAGACCGAAGAAAAGGTGGATTGAATCAGTAAAAGAATGCCTGAAGGAGAGGCGAGAAGAAAGGTATACATAAGAGGAGAGAATGGCTGGGTTTTGGTTATGGGCCTAACCCAGGGGATGAACCACGCATTGACTAGATACAAAAGTGAGGGTCCGTCGCAGTCTCATGACGCCATATGGTGGATTTTTCTTACTGGGGAGTTCTCACTTAAGGGTATAAAGGGAACTGTAAAAGAGGGACTTTCTTTTACGAATTGAGTCATGTTCTTCTACTACTTTTCTGTTTCCGGTGCATATCACGCACCTCACCCCCAATGTGGGAAAAGGAAGAGGATGATATATATATATATATATATATATATATATATATATATATATATATATATATGTTGTTAAGTTATATATATATATATATATATATATATATATATATACAAAGATCAGGATGAAAAAAAAAAAAATGTTTTTTTTACGTCAGCACAGTCATGATAACATAGTTTCTTTTTTTTAAATATTCCACTCTTCTAATTAAATATAGTGGTTTTAAATTAATTATCATATATATATATATATATATATATATATATATATATATATATATATATATATATTATATAAATATATATATATATATATATATATATATTATTATTATATATATGTATATTATATATCATATATATATATATATATATATATTATATATTATAAATAATATATATATTATTTATTATTATTATATATATATATTATTATTATATTATATATATATATATATATATATATATATATATATAGAAGAGTTATTATTATTATATATATATATTATTATATTATATATATATAAGTTTTTATTTCAAAATTATTATTATTATTAATTAATTCAAAAAACAGAAATCCCAGACCTTTAAATACAATTATTTCTCCATTCCCTCCACGAAAGCATTATTTTCTTATATATATATATATATATATATTATTATTCTTATATATATATATATATATATATATATATATATATTATATATATATAATATATTTATTTTTTTTTCTTTATCAAAATATATATATTAATTCAAAAAACAGAAATCTAATCTTTAAATCAGACATTTCACTTTTCCTCGAGAGAAGAGGAGACGAATCACTTTATATACATATATTACATTTAAAGAGAAATATAGATTGCTGTATTATTCTTATTGGTTGGTTAGTTAAGGATAATCAAATAGTCTATTATATTGGTTATATTGTTATTATTACATATATATATATATATTATATTAAGTTATATGCATATTATTATATATAATCATATACATATATACATATTATGAAGTTGAGCTGGTTACATATTGAAGAGTTATTATTATACATATTATTATTATACATATATTCTTATTATTATATATATATATATATATATATATATGAAAGCATACATTCCCCTGTTTATCCATTGAACTAAAACTGATATCTTGGTTTATCAAAATTATCACTGTCTTCAAATCCAGAAACTCGTGCTTTTATACATTTAATAACGGAATGATAAAAAATCAGCTCTGCGAAACCCTATAAACTTTTTTTCGTAGAAAATGAAGCAATCTTTGTGGTTCTTCTACTTCACTCTCTTTCTGATATTTGTAATTTTAAAGCGTCATCTCAAAATTTGCTTCTTCCTCTCCCCCCTCTCCTCTAGTATCTCCGTCAGTAATGCAACTTTCTTAAACTGCTAAAGCTGAACTGTTTTCTTAAACGTTTCCCTCAAATTCCAGAACCATTCCTCCTTTCCACCTTTTTTCAACTCATTAAAATTCTTTCAGAAATTTTATTTCTACACTCTCTGAGCTTAGCACTAATAAGGCGGAGAGTGCTGAAGTTATCCCTCTAGTGGTCCTCAAAACTTG
The DNA here is from genome assembly GCA_015478945.1 of Trachelipus rathkii. Taxonomy (NCBI): domain Eukaryota; kingdom Metazoa; phylum Arthropoda; class Malacostraca; order Isopoda; family Trachelipodidae; genus Trachelipus; species Trachelipus rathkii. The sequence goes on along the minus strand of JABUQX010143669.1, from coordinate 17,692 downwards.
TGCTTCTATGCTTGCAGCCTGTCTTGGTAATCTGCTTCTCACAGCCCATCAACTTAAACGTTTACCTCCTGCTGGAGGAATGCATTCATCCAGCATGGGCTGAAGATGTGGGACTCAAGTCAACAATAAAAAATATCGTCCTATCGCTTTAATCTCTGTTCTTTCTGAAGTTTTCGAATCTATTCTTAACAAAAAGATTTATAAATATCTTAAATCTTCTAATCTTATCTCTGAGTACCTGTATGGCTTCTGTGAGGACCATTCGACTGGCGATCTTCTTTCCTTTCTCTCCGACTCTTGGTCCTCTGCTCTTCAGCATTTCGGTGAATCTCTTGCCATAGTGCTAGACATATCAAAGCCTTTCGATAAACTCTGCCACAAATCTTTAATACTAAAATTCCCACTATCGGTATTTATTCTTCTCTTTGTAATTTTTTCTTGGCATTCTATCCAGTTGTTCTGTGACTGCTATTGTAGATATCCATCATTTATTCATTAAATCTATCCATAGTGGTGTTTCTCAGAATTGTGTTCTATCACCAACTCTTTTTTTTCTAATTTACACCAATGAACTATCTTTTACGTGTGTCTCCTCTACACTCTTATTCTAATAACTCGACCACTCATAATTACTCCTTCCAATTTGAAAGACGACTCATTCAATACCAAATAAATGATGCTAAGAGGGTAGCCTAGAAGCAACAGATCTCTGATATCAGCTCAACAATCCCTTAAGTAAAGAAAACACGTTGCTTCCACGTTTCCCACAACTCAGCTACTCATCTATCTTTTGCATATTTTCCACTTCGAGTTTGTGTTTTTCTTTAAAAACGCAATTCTAACCTTCTTCTGCTCTTAATATTCTTGATATTTTCTTTTGTCGTGATTTTTATTAGAAGGATCAGTGATCTTTCTTAGAAGGATCAGTGATCTGTCTTGGAAGGATCAGTGATCTGTCTTGAAAGGATCAGTGATCTGTCGTGGAAGGATCAGTGATCTGTCGTGGAATGATCAGTGATCTGTCTTGGAAGGATCAGTGATCTTTTTTAGAAGGATCACATTATGTTCTTTCTAACAAGTTTCTAGGAAATTGGATGTTCCGATGTGCTTTCGGAAAATTTTCTCACCACCTCAGTTGCTAGCTCTGCATTGGGGCATTGTTCGCCCTTGTTTAGAGTATGAATCACATATCTAGGATGGTTCAACACATATTGCTCTCCTTGATAAAGGTTATTCTAGGGCTTGTAGACTCTCTAACTCTTCTACACTCACAAACTCTCTCCAATCTTTCAAGCCGTCGAACAGTTGTATCACTCTTTTATTCTATTGTTATTAGAATTTTCATTGCTCTTTTGGATTTTCCAGTCATGTGCCTCCTAATTTAAAGAGAGTTCCTGCAACTCGTATTTCAGAAAGTCTCCTTCTTTCCCCTTCCAACTCCTTAACCTAGACTTAAAGAGGTATGATTTCTTATCCAAGTGAGTTCGTAAAACAACCAATGAATCGTTGGCAAGGAAGATGAAGTAGAGCTAGAAGTTGAAAAGGCTACCAAGATGGTGGTAAAAGTTAAATTTATCGTGCAGGGAATAGACATCATTAATTGAATGGCTTATTTTTAGGATCCCTTGGAGACGAGTAAGTTTAAGTTATGGTTACAAACATCGTAGACGGAATTTAATGATTAAATTTGCCCTTGTTTTAGTTGCTATTTAAAGTGTTAGTGATATTTATATTTGGGTCATTGTTATTATTGTAGGCTCGATTTGTAGGGACCATATTGTAAACTTGTGATGGTCAGTGAAGAGCCTAAACTGAAGAAATCAGACTTACTTAGTATCGACGGATCTAGTTCGAGAGTACAGCCTCAGACGGCGGGCGATCCAATGTATTGAATCATTTTGCGATACTGTGATGATAGAAATGTATATTTAATGAACCCGTAGTAGTTTTTAGGCCTCTTAGCGAAGAACTCTTTAAATACAAAAGGAAAGACCCGGTTACATTGGTGGCACATAGGGCTTCGTGGGATCAAAGGCTACTTTGAGGCTTCAATGATTTGCAGAATCATGGATGATTGTAAGTATTCATTCCTTTTGAAAGATTGGACAACTCGTTAAATGCAGTAGGAAGGACCCGGTTAGAATATATAGCATATATATAATATATATATATATATATATTATATATATATATATATATATATATATATATATATATATATATATATATATATATATATATATATATATATATATGGTGGAGAAATGTAAATACTTGGGGAGTATTTGGAAGAGAAGGAGGAAATGTACGGGAGAGAGGAAGTATAGCTCGATATGGGAGAGCTGTAAGAGCAGTGTGCAACATACTGAAATATAGACAAATAAGTATGGAGGTGAAAAGGGATCAGGATACTCGAGGGGATGTGAACACAATCTACTGGATGGGGGAGAGACATGGATTACGACCATAAGAGAGGATGGTAGAATACAATCAGTGGAGATGTACGTTTTGAGGGCAATAGTGGAAAAGACTAGAAGAGACAGACAAAGAAATGGAAGAATATGGGAGGAGGTTGGAGTGAAGGCTATATTAAATAAAGTGGATGCAGCCAGATTGAGGTGGCGGGGACACCTGGAGAGGATGCAGGAAGAAAGAGTGGCCAAGAGGAGGTGGGAGTGGAAATCGAAATGAACAAGATCAAGAAGAAAACCTAGGAAGAGATGGGAGAGCTCGGTGGAGGACTCATTAAGAAGACGTGGAATGTTTTCGATGCGGGAGCTGAGAGAAGAGGGAGTCCAGGAGAATAGAGGAAGATGGGGAAAAGCGCTGTCCCCGCTGATAGGGTCTTGACCCTTCTTTGGAGTGGTTGTAAGTAAAGGATATATATATATATATACAAAGAAGCAGCAGCAGCATATATATATGCTGCTGGTTGTTAAGGTTATATATATATATGGTTGGTTATATATATATATAAGTTAAGTTAAGTTAAGGCGATGTGTTGCTATATATATATATATATCATAGGTGGGCATATCTCGATAATTTACCGCGATAACGATATAGGGTTATGTTATCCGATTAAATCGTTATTGATTTATCGGTATCGCGATACTTTTTTGTTCCAAATTAGCGATAAGCGATAATCTGTTATGTAGATGATTACAAAACTGCTCTCATTGTAAAGGTGTGGCTGCAGACCAAATTGACAGACAGCCTGGCAGACCTAGCTTACAACAGTGATGTAAAGGTCTCATTGATCTCTTCCTCAGTTAGGTACAACACTGCAATGCCGTCCTGAGCCGCAGTGGAGAGATTGTTCTTCCTTGGCAAGAATATCTACAGAGCCAGGAGGAGTTAGTTCATTGTCAGATGAAAACTTTACCACTCTCATGTTTATAAAGGTTAACATGCAAATGCTGCAGAACTGAATTGATAAGTCCTTTAAACTATTTTATCTTACTTTATAGTAAGATAAAATAGTTACAAAATGGTAAGATAAAACTATTTTACCTTACTACGCCAGTAGTAAAATCAAATAGTCTAAACTAAAGGAATTATTCATAAATGAAAAGTTACCCAATGTTTTTTATTTACAATAAAAAATAGGATTTTGGATTTCGACTTTTTATTTAAAATATCAATATCGTTATCGCAAGTTCGGAATTTAGATTTATCGATTCATCACAAAGTTCTTCCAATCGGCGATAATTTATCGCTAGTTTTCAAATATCGTTACTGATACGTTTCTCGCTATCGATTTTTTTATTATCGTGTATTTTTTTCGTTATCGTGCCCACCTATTATATATATATATATATATATATATATATATATATAAGTATATATATATATATATATATAGATATAAAGAGTATATGTTATATATATATATATATATATATATATATATATATATATATATATATATATATATATATATATATATTTACCAATTTACGTCAAAATTAACGCACCACAAGTTATGTGGCGAAGGAAGTGTAGAAAAGGCTGAAGAACGCAAATATTCGATACAACACACAACATGGTGGATTCCTCCCCAGAATCGTAGATTGATAGAGTGTGAGGCCAAGGTGCAGCCAAAGGGTCTCGTAGTAGGGTTCGTGAGGTCTATGCTATAAACACACAATGGTGGTGTACGTACGGCAACGGACGCTGGGGAAGGGGGTTGTGTTGTCTCAATGTATGACCCCATCTGGCACGGATGACTGCCTGACACTGTCCTGGCATGCCTCGATGAGGCAAATGTCCTGACAGCATTCTTTGATCTCATACGTCGCAGTGCCTTGTCGCAGGTCTGAGGGTCCGTGTAGGGGGTTGCAGCTGCCGGATTCGACGTTTCAGGATATATCCCCACAAAATGTCTGATCGTGTTGAGGTCTTTACTATATGGCCACCCAAAGCTGTAATTTGAACTGTCTTAAAGTAGTCATTCACGCATTGGGCCTTATGTGGTCTTGCATTGTCATACATTAGGGATGAAAGAGTCACCGATGTAGGGACATATGGCACGACACATATGGTTTGAGGATGTCTGTGATATACCTACCTTAAGAGTCCCTCCATCGAAGATGTGCAAATCCCGTAGGCCCCCGATAAAGAGATGCCTCCCCAGACCATAACCGACCCACCTCCAAACGGCAGCGACCCAGCACATTGCATTGTGCGTACCTCTCCGTCGGTCGCGTCTGGTATATCAGCAATGCCCATCCGGAGCGTGCCAGAGACACCTCGACTCATCCGTAAAGAGCACATTTGCCCAATCGCACACCGTCCAATGGATGTGCTCGGCAAATGCCAGTCGCGCCGCCGCTTCGAAGTGTCGTGGTGCTGGACCTATGGCAGGTCTTCTGGGTCGGTAATTATGTTCCGCAAGGTGTCGACACACTGTATTTCACTCACCCTGGTGCCGTGCTCCGCCAGCTGTATCTGCAGATGTCGTGCCGTTGTCTGGCGCTCTCGTAATGCACGCAGATAAATCGGTCTTCCACGGCTGTCGTGGCCCTGGGCCTACCTTGTCCTCGCCAACGATCATGTGTCAAGGGGTTTCCTGGTACCGTTGAACCACCCGTGCAATCGCTGTGTGCGCTAGCACCGAACCGTCGACCGTGTTGCCCCTGTACCCGTGTCCATCGGCGTGTGGGAGTGTTGTTATCTACACGCACTGATCTCTGACAGCTGACGCACCATCCTCTCCATTTAAGTCTACCACGTGGTTTATGTTTTCCTAAATTTATTGCGGTGACGGCCCCAATACTGCAGCGAATTCTCCCGTTCCTGTGAGTGGCATTTAACCTAAAGTGGTGCGTTATTTTTGACGAGCATATATATATATACAGCGATATATTAGGTGTTATTGTTATTGTTATATTATACATATATATAAGTGCTATATAAGTTGTTGCTATATAAGTTAAAGAAGAAGTAGTATATATATATATATATATATATATATATATATATATATATATATATATATATATATATATATATATATATATATAAATTCATTAGGGTATATTGTGAAAAATTAAAGCTGGTTGTTATTGCTTAACAGAGCTGAATTACCGTGCATATAAATAGAAGATTCGTACAAGCATCATCAGTGTTACATACAGTTTGGAATTCGCAGCTGTTATTATATATATATATATATATATATATATATATGTTGAAGAAGTAAAGATAAAGTATATTATTATTATGCTATATATATATATATATATATATATATATATATGTTATTATATATATATATATATAATAAGGTTATACAGATTATTATTTTAATAAATATTTATATATATATATATATATATATATATATATATATATATATATATATATATATATATATATATATATATATATATATATATATATATATATATATATATATATTATTGATGAACTCAATTTTTAATTGCTTTTTCAACTTTATAATTATAATATAAATATAATGATAATTATACATATAAATATAAATATAATGATTATACATATAAATATAAATATAGTTATAAATACAAAAATTATAAATAAAGTTGAAATACAATAATTATTATATCGGTATTAATAATAATAATAATAATTATAACTTTATATTTTCCAGTTGTATACATTCAAGTGCTAAAAATGAATCAAAATAGCATTTCATCTGTTGTGAAGGTGCGTATATATATATATATATATATATATATATATATATATATATATATATATAAGAGCATATTGTTACAGCAGCAAAGGTTATTACATATACATACATTGCTATTGGTTATTACAAGGTTGCTGGTTGCTGGCTATTGGCATATATAAAGAAGTATAAATATATATATATATATATATATATATATATATATATATATATATATATATATATTATTATTATTATTATTATTATTAGTTATTATATTATTAAGAGTTAAACATATATATATACATATATATATATATATTATACATATATATATTATTGTTATTATATATATATTATATTATATATTGTTATTATATATATATTATATATTGCTATTATTATTACATATTGGATACCTGGTACATTACATATAGTTATTATATATATACATTATATTATTATTACATACATATATATAGTATATTATTATTATATTAAGAAGAAGAAGAAGATATATATATATATTTATTATATATATATATATATATTATATATTATACATATAATATTTGATATACATATACATATTATTAGTTAGAATATTAGTTATTATTATTATGATATTATTATTATTATGCTATGCTATATATACATATATATTATTATTATTATTATTATATTGCATGTATGCAGTGTAATATGTTTATATAGCTGTATGTATATATTATTATTATTATTATATATATTATTATATATACATATATATATTATTATATTATTATATATTATTATTGGAAAGAAGATATATATATATATATATATTAGTATATTTATATATATACATATATCTATATATATATATATTTATATATATTATTATTATTATTATTATTGTTATTATTATTAGTTAGGTAATATATTATTATTATTATTATTATTATTATGTTATATATATTATTATTATATATATATATATATATATTTAGAATTTCAGTTAAAAGCTCCAATTCAACACTCAAGCTTCTGTAAATATTAAAATATTTTCTTTTAAAATCAATTTAAAATAAATAAAGGAAAATGTTATGTCAGGTAGATAACATTAATTGTCTAGACTTATATCCTTGGTCTCCTCATGAGAACTAAAATTTTAACAAATTATTGAAACACAATAAATAAAAATAAAAATATTGAAAAATACAAAAAAATAAAAATATAAATTGCTAGGAGAGCGGCGTCCGTTAACCTTTTGTTTTTATTCGTGCAGCAATTATTTTCAAAAACCGTCTCAATATGAGCCTGGATATAAATCTTTTGGGATTGGGCCGTAACTGAAAAATCCTTTCTGATATGTTAAATACTTTCTTAGAAATGAAAGGACCTCACTGATTTGTTGTTTTATTTTTTGAAAATAAACACTGCACCATTTCAATTAATAACATGATCTAGATAAATGCTAATACAAAGCACATCTTTCTCTGATACTCATATATCAATTCCTGCCTTTTAGGCCCATATAAATAGTAATATACCAGTGGGGCTCATTGCTCATATAACAAAAGTGAATACTGTAAATGCCCATGGTACTCGTTTTGTGGTCATTATTAGTAATTAGGATTCTTGAAAGTGTATCAGGAAAACTGAAAGAATTCTAATTACTAATACCACAAAACGAGAAGCCATGAGAAGTTTTTACGTAACATTCCTTGTTATATGTGCAATGATTTATATATTGGAGAAACTTTAAAGACCTTAAAACAAGAATTGACCAACATATTGGTGAAGTCAGGAGAGGCAATGAAAGTAGTGCTGTATTTAGACATTTATCCCAAGAAGATCATGTTATTAATTGAATGGTTCAAAAAGGTTGTTAAGATAAAAACTTCAAGAACTTGAATTTGTCCTTTTCATTTTCTACAAAAGTAATTTTAACATAGAAGGATTTTTCAATTTTGATCCAATCACAAAAAGATTTATTTATATCAGATCATTTTAAGGACTTGCTTTTGAAATAATTAATATTTTTGGATAAGATAAAGGATTAAGAATGTGAGCCACTCTGTCTTTCTGCTTGAATTTATATTTTCATTATTTATTTTGTATTTTCAATATTTTTATTTTATTTTATTGTGTTTTAATTTGTTAAATTTTTTATTCTTTGATTATATAATCATGATTATAAATATAAAGTAAACTTTTTCCCGTTTAGTTATTTTTCTTAAGATTTTCTTTTTATTTATTTTAAAGTGGTTTTAAAAATATTTTAATATATATATATAGTTATATATATATATATATATATATATATATATATATATATATATATATAAAAGATATATATAGTTATATATATATATATATATATATATATATATATATATATATATATATATATATATATATATACGGTATATTGTTTTAGATCCTTGTACTTACTGTAATATTGGCAACTTTATCTGAAGGGTATAACATACCCTTAGCTTGGGGTAGACGTGACATGCCCGATTGCCTTGGAGTTCTTGGTAATAGAGATCTCTACGAAAATGTATCTCGAATCTGTTCAGACTGCCAAAATGTTTTTAGAGATAAAAATATTGAAAGTAAATGCAGGTGAGTTAAATTGGATCTTGGATTTTGTCTATTATTTTGTAGTCCATTTAAGTTATAGTTTATGATTAAATATCTTTAGTGATAAGAATATTGAATGTAGATTATCTTGTCCTATTATAAAAGAAGTTGAATTTGGTATTTTTTTTTTATTATAGAAGTTCGCTCAAGTAAACTTTTATAGAAGCTAGTCCAAAAGGTCGACAGGAAAATGGTTGAAGTCTGAAAAAAAAAAAAAAAAAAAAAAATCTGCTTATTTAGAGTTTCTCTAATGAATCCAAGAAAACTTAACCTAACCTAACTTAACCTAACTTAACCTAACTTAACCTAACCTAATTTAACCTAACTTAGCCTAACCTAACCTAACCTAACCTAACCTAACCTAACCTAACCTAACCTAACCTAACCTAACCTAACCTAACCTAACCTAACCTAACCTAACCTAACCTAACCTAACCTAACCTAACCTAACCTAACCTAACCTAACCTAACCTAACTTAACTTAACCTAACCTAACCTAACCACCTATCCTAACGTCTGCGACGGCAGGTTGTACGTGAAATTTTTTTTGATGTCGCCTCGACCATTTAAACTGTCAATCATTTTCCCTGTCTACCATTTAGGCTGCTTCCCCTTTTATGATTAAATTGTGAATGTTTTTAACCCTAGATTTTTAAAGGGGAGACTAACATGAGAATTTGGACTTTATATTATGTCTTTTAATTATTATAGAAGACCACTTAAGTTGTAATATATGATTATATAAATAATAGTGTCTTTGAGAGCCTTAGGGTATATAAGCAAGATGTATAAGAGAAATTGGACTTTGTATTTTCTTTTACATTTATAAAAGTCCACACACACACACACACACACACACACACACACACACACACACACACACACACACACACACACACACACACACACACACACACACACACACACACACACACAAGTCAAGCTTTATTCGTTAAAGTCTAGAACGTGTGTCGCACTACGAAAATTATACTGATCATTTTGAAAAATATACGAATCAAAAAAGAAATAAATAAGTTTGGTTAGGTTAAGGTAGGTTAACGTTAAGTTACTTTAGGTTACATAGATTTAAATAAAGTATTAGGACTTGTTTTTTTTAATATTTTTATAGGTGTAAAGGTCTTTTATTAAAATAGATTTCTTTGAATTTTATAAAAAAAACTTATTATTTCTTTTTGATTCGTATAATAATTTTAGTAGTGCAACACACGTTCTAGACTTTTACCAGATTTATGATTAAATCTTGAATTTTTTGAACCTCTAGATTTTTAGAGGTGTGACATATTAGAGAAGTTGGAGTTAATATTTTATCCGTTATTATTATATACAAGTTCACTTAAGTCCTAGTTTATATAATCTTGAATATATTGACACTAGTTATTTCTTATA
>JABUQX010143668.1:27500-31037 GCA_015478945.1 Trachelipus rathkii | reverse complement strand
TATATTACTTAAATAAAAGGAATTAATGTAAAATAATGTAACATTACTTGTAATTTGAAAATAATAAAAAGATATAATTTTATTTATACAAAAAATTCTTAACTTTGATCTCTTAACAACAAAATGATTGATAACTCCCTTAGTTTATATTGTGAAGCTATGATGAACACTCATTAAAGCCAGTTCTATTAGGTTTTCTTCTCCTGTAGAATAGAAAAAGTATGTTTTGAGCCTTTTCAGAGTAGAGAAATATTTTTTTGAAGTTCACGTTTTGTGAAGTAAATGTTAATAAAATCCTTAACAATCTAAATATGACCACAAATCAAATTTATTTACAAAATTAGCAAAATTTTGAATAGATATAGATGGAATGAGTAACTTTAATAAGATTAGTAAGTATTGACTATGATTCGCGAACTTGCTCTCTTGCTGGTTTGAAAAATCATCAAGAAAATAAATTGTAATTGCCCTATATCTTTTCATTTTAAATTGATTCTCACAAGAGGCATTATCATTTCTTCATTATCAGAAAGCAGAAGTTCTGTTGCAACTTCCAAAATATTTGAAAATGTTTCGTTGATGTTTGCTTGAAAATCCTTCTAAACAAACATCACATTTTCAATATGATTAAGAGCAGTTGCTGTCACTAATTATGGAGATTGCAATGTAATACATAATGGAAGAGTGTTTGTTAAAGACATAAATAAATAAACTTATAGCAAATTTGCTTTTGTTTACAGATTTGAAAACATCTAAGTTTTTTGAAAAGGTTTTAATATCGTGATCCATTTAAGCTCCTCTTAAGTTTCAACAATGCTTTAAAAATTTCATTAGATCGTAACAACCCATCGGAATTTCCCTCCAACCTTATTTCGCCCATTCGTGAGAGTTTTGTCCATTTTGTGTCTGGGAAAATCTTTTCTATTTTTTTTCCTGTTAAGATAGTAGTCGGCCTTGGCAATCTAAAATATCATATAGTTGCATTCGATGTGCCATAAAGCTTCTAATGTGTTGTACTTCACATGGATGTGAAAAGCAACGAACATCTAGCGCCTCTGGATATTTTCGACAGCTTAAACACCTCTTAAACATTTCTTCATTGCTTTTACACCATCATATCGTTGTCCAATAAGAAAGTCACTATTTATATCAAAGTTCGTAATATTACCTCCGATACAGATAAGAAAACAAAGAACCAGTGAGAAGCCACATGGGCTTATCGAGACTGTCCCAGTCAACTAAATATTTATCAAATACATGCCCAAGCAACTTACACAACCTACACCACACCATAAGGCCAGTCAATTTCCTAAACAAAGGTCAATATAATATATGCGCACACTACTACCAAAAGCAAACACTATAGCTAAGGTTCATGCTAACCACAATACAGGCTTTAATAAAGTTATTGTGATATAGATAGCTACAACATGCAGTTTACTTTAACAACTAACTAAATATCCGCCACTTTGGCTATGTCAGAATATACTATATGATGCCCAAACCATCTATATATCTATCCAATCCTTTCTTTAATGTTGCAAGTGAGTCACACTCAACAACCTCCTGCTGGAAACCATTCCAGAAATTTACAACACTATAACAGAATGAATGTTTCCTTATATCAAGGTGACACGTCTTCCTAATTTTCTTATTGTGTCCCTGTCCGTGGTATACTAAAAAGAATTTTTTGGTTTCAGTAATATCAATGCATATAAATATTTTATAGACTTGTATCATGTTCCCTATGAGAAATCGCCTTTCTAAAGAAAACATTCCTAATTCCTTCAGCCTCTCCTCATAGCTCTTACCCTCAAAGCCAGAAATCATCCTTGTTGCACTACGTTACACTCTCTCCAGCATACCTAGGTCTTTTCTTAAATAAAGGGCCCAAACTTGTGCGCAATACTCTAATACTGACATAAAATAGCTATTATACGGCTATTTATAAATTTGTTAGTTTTGTAAACCATATTGTGATTTATCATACCTTTAACATCTTATTAACTTTATCCCTTGCTTCCAAACACTAATAGCTACTTTCAGACTGCTGCTTATACTCACATCTAAATCTTTTTTTGGGTCCAAAGATTCAAGCAAATCCCCATTCATATCGTAGTTAAATCTTTTATTTGAGTTACCTAAATGAAGAACCTTACACCTTTTACTATTAAAATTCATTTGCCACTTATCTGTCGACCTAAGATGTTTATCAAGATCTCATTTTGAATCTTTATATATCCATCATTATTCCTTACTAAGGTAGCCACTTTGGTATCATCTGCAAACTTAGAAAACTTACATTTAAGCCCCGCTGATCTAAATTATATATATATATATATATATATATATATATATAATGTATATATAGTTATATAGTATAGAGAGATATATATATATATATATATATATATATATATGAAAGATATATATGTTATTATATATATATTAAGTATATATATAGGGAGAACAGCCACTTAAACTAAGAAATCTTCACCAACTACAAATGTATTCCTCATTTCTATTAATAAAATATATATACTCTTAATTTGCTTTGATTAACTATAATTTTTATTATTAAAAATTATAATTAACAGACTTAAACCATCCAAAAATTTTGATAACTTAAATAATTTCGGGGGGTTGAACCCCCGACCCCTCTCTACGGCCTTATATATATATATATATATATATATATATATATATATATATATATATATATATATATTTATATATATATATATATATATATATATATATATATATATATATATATATATATATATATATATATATATATATATATATATATATATATATATATATTTATTATGTTATGTCCCAAAGTAAGTGTACTAATGTCGCATTTAACTATGTATTGGACTTACCTGAAATTACAAGTTATCTCCTTCAAAGTATGACCCTTGGGAGGTTACGCAGCGGTTCCAACGTTTCTTCCTCTGTTCATAGCAGTAACGGAAATCATTTTTCTGAAGTGTGTTTAGTTCACGTGTTACAGTATTTTTTATGTTTTCCATCGTCCCAAAATGATGACCCTTCAATTTCATTTTCAACTTAGGGAAAAGGTAGAAATCGCACGGAGCTAGATCTGGGCTCTATGGAGGATGTGGAAGTACTTGAATGTTTTCCTTCGCCAGAAATTCTATAATTGAGAGCGCAGTGGGAGATGGCGCGTTATCGTGGTGTAGCACCCAATCGTCTGCAATGTCTGTTCTGATTTGCTGAATTCGTTTTCGAATCTTTGTAGAAGACATGATTAACTGTCTGTCCTGAAGGTACAAATTCCTTGTGCACAATACCAAGGCTGTCGAAAAAAACAATAATCAGTGTTTTCACCTTGGACTTGCTCATACGTGCTTTCTTCGGACGAGGAGAATTTTTTTTGTGTGCCATTCCGCACTTTGCCGTCGGGTTTCAGGATCGTAATCAAAAACCCACGATTCATCGTCTGTTGTAACTTTATCCAAAAAATTGTGCTTCATTTCGAGTCTTTCAAGTAAATTTTGACAAATTTTG
>JABUQX010143668.1:15000-17500 GCA_015478945.1 Trachelipus rathkii | reverse complement strand
TTTTCAAAAAATATATATATATATATATATATATATATATATATATATTATATATATATATATATATATATATATTATATATAGATAAATAGTATATACATATATATGATATATATATATATAGTATATATATAGTATACGAGTGGGTAATACAGTGGCGTATCAAATTTTTTTCGGGGGGGCCAGACAAAAAAAATATTTTTTTGAAAAATATATATATATATATATATATATATATATATATATATATATATATATATATATATATATATATATATATATATATATTATATATATATATATATATATATATATATATATATATGTATATATATATATATAAAGTGGAAGGACAAAATATTAAATTTCTAAGAAAAATGTAAATAATATATATAAATATCTAAAATCATCTACCTGATAAGTTAATCCTTTTAATCTCCCCAAGCGAGAGTGATAAAACTGAGAGATAACATCTCAGTTTTTAAACAATATTTCGATGTATGTAGAGGAGGGCAAGTCCAGTAAGTGTTTCATCTCCAATAGTATTTTTCAAGTAGATTGAAGTTATAATGTTGAAAAGCTTCTCTCTACTGAAGCAGTAGACATCATAATGTTGCCAGTATTTACTTCAAGATGTAAATATTTGGAAATTGTGACTGCGAACAAGAATCTAGTTCTTCTATTGCTGTTTTTGGACGATATATGTTGTTATGCCATTTCAACTTCCATAAATCCCACTCTGCTTTTACTAAATCCTCAATTGGGCTTTCGAGTTCTTCCTTGTAAAATGTTACATCTTTTATATTCTCATATGGCACATAACACCTGTTCGGTATTACAAATTGCAAGGAAGATATAATTTCTTTATGATTTAAAAACCTCTCTCCTTATGCTGATATTAAATCATTCAAAAATGGTATGAAAATGGATGTGCGATAATAAGTCTGTGGGTCGGAAGTAATAATGTTGGGTCTGTATTTTTTGAAAATTGTTAATTCTTGGTACAGCAATTTCAATACCCAGCTCAGATTCAGATGCGATTGCACATTCTTCAAATATCTTCTGAAATTCTAATGCTGCATTTTCTCTGATGGTTTCAAGTTTAGTTTTAATTAGATTCACTTCATTATATGCACTCACAACCAAATCAATAACGTGTGTCTGCAATCGTTTTGAAAGATTGTATGTTAAACTTAATAGTCTGTTTAAAACAAAAAGAGAAACCAGAAAAGAAGCACTATAAACATTGTTTAGAATTAAGGTAGCTTTTTTTGACTGATCTCCAATTTCACATTTTATTTGTTCTAAAGCTGCTATTATCGAGCTTAGCATCTCTTTAAAAATAATAAAACCGATTCATGCCGTTGGCACCAGCGAGTTTCGCAAACTTTTTTAATCTCTTCTTGCTACTCTTAGGAATACGTTCTTCTATTTTTTCTTAAAGAACTTTTGTCCTCTTAGCACTACAAGAAAAACTGTCCAACATTCTGATATTATTCCAATTGCACTTCAAATATTTTGAACTTTAGAAGCGTCTGTGAGGCATAAATTTAAGCAATGCAAAAAACAGTGAGTATAAATAGCTTTGTGACATTTTTTCTTTATTACTCTCTGAACATCCCTGAACTCACCACTCATTGCTGCTGCACCGTCACACCCCTGTCCTCTTAGATTATTCATATCCAAACCAAGTTCAGCTACTTTTTCTTCAATTAATTTTGCAAGACTTATTCCCGTCAAATCATTTACTAAGACGAAACACAAAAAATCTTCTTTGATGCTAAGAGTATCAATATCAACGTAACCCACACACAAAGAAAATTGTTCCTTCTGGGACATATCGGTCGTCTCATCGGCTAAAACAGTAAAAAATTTACTTTTATTTATGTTTTGTACAATTTTACGTTGAATGAGATGCGCAAATGACTGAATTAGAGCATTTTGGACTGTGAAACTGGTATACATGGCATTTCTAGCACTAGTTTTTAAATGTTCTGAAAGAACATGGTCTCCAGCATTAGCACGATATCTTAAAAGACTCCGAAAATTGCCATCGTTTCCCACAGGCCAAGAGAGTTCGATTCGACCTGAGTCATGATGTCCACGTAACGATATATTTTGCTTACCACAGAATCGAATTGTTTCAGCAATTGGAATTAGCCGCTTTCTACTGTCTTCGGCCTCCCTTTTCTTCTGACTGTCAATCTGTTTGTCGATGCTCTCGATTTTTCCTTGAACCTGCTTTTCTACAGCAAATCTCTTTTCTACCGATTCTTTGCGATATTTAGTTGCCTCGTGTTTTTTAAAAGATTCAATGGCTTTCTTTAAGTTTGAATACGGTCTCATGACAAAAACACCCAATTCCTGGTATTTTCCTTTACCTTCTTTTGTTTCCAAAAACAATACACAATTTGAGCAATAAACCCCAACGTTTTTATCAGAGTAAGCTAACCACTTAATATCATCAAGCCACTTTCTTTGAAAATATCTTTCCCGACCT
>JABUQX010143668.1:7500-10000 GCA_015478945.1 Trachelipus rathkii | reverse complement strand
TGTAAAGGTAGGGATGAGTTCGAGAATAAACTTAAGAGTTTCTGCTACTTCCTCCCAGCACGGTATTCTCTTTAGTGTTACCCAAGTAAATTGTTTTAAGTTTTTAAGTGGATTGATCCATTTAGATAAATAATCAAAGGCAGTTTTGTAGAATGTATGAACATACTGTTTAAATTTTGCAACTTCTGATTCCAGGCCTTCTCTTACCAATTTTTGAAGAATCGTTGTTACAGCTAATGGAATAAAGCAGTCTTCGCTCTTAGAGGCCATATTATTTTGTAAATCATTTAATGCTGACATTACTTCGAAAATTGTAATTGTATCCCCTTCAATCTTTTCAATAGTCATGTGAAAAGTGGACGCTTGACTGTGGATAAAGTAAAGCCATGCTTCAGATAAAGGATTTTCAAAAAATGATTTTATCACAAAAGGGCATTTTTCTTGTGACTCAAAAAATGATTTTAAGGGGGCATACATTGTCAGAAGACGTTCAACCGCAGGGAGTAGAGCAAGCCATCTGGTTTTGCTATATCCTAATATTTGCTTGTATTCTTGATTAACAAATTCACAAAATTCTTTAAGTTTTTCAACTCTTACTGTGTATATATAGAAATGAGAATATATTTTTGAAACGATGCCTTCAATATCAATAGGAAGAGCATCAGCAGCTGTCTGAATAGTGTTGTGAATGATATGAGCAGAACATCCTATTCCAACTAAACCATGTCCCAAGTCCTCCTTGAGTTTTGTAAAAACATTGTTAACGCCCTTTCTAGATATACCCCCAAAATTGCAATTAGTATTATCTGCGCAGAGAGCTATTGTTTTTTCTTTTGCATTCATATTTTTTAAGCATTCAATTAAAAATGCAGAGATTGTGTTAGATGTTTCCGAGGGCAATGATTTTACTTCTAAAAGTTTCATCTGAATCCCTTTAACAGGTTGGAAATATCTAACAAGTACTGGGAATATTTTTATGTCCTTGTGATTTGAAGCGTCGGTCATAATCGAAATAAAATTGGCTTCTCGAATATCAGTCTGCAGTTCCGATATAGCTATTGGAGTAAAGACATTTAATACAATTGCCTCCGCTTTTGTACGGGCACATGTAAACTTAGGGTCAAAACAAGTCTTGATTAATTTTGAAGAGCAATCCATAGATTTGAAAGATTGATTATGTTGCACTAAGTGATAGGCAAATGCTCCTTCAGCCGCGGCTAATTTAAGTTCTTTGTCACCAAAAATGTCATTTCTGAAAAACGTTGTGAGTGTTGAACTTGATGCACTGGCACGCAAAGCAGTTTTATGTTTTTCAGTATTTAAATGTTGTGTAATATCTGTTCTTCCTCCATGACTGATATTAAAGCTGGAAGAACATATGTTGCAACGAACACATGATTCCGTAAATGTCTTTTTCATATATGGGTATTCTTTCTCAAGGTCCTTATTGAAAACACATTTCCTTCCTTTGTTCCTTTAGCCATTATTTCAATTAATTTAAATTAAATAGGCCTTTTAAAATTTAATAAAAATTTAGCTTTGAATATATATATATATATATAGAGAAAGAGAGTGTTATATATATATATATATATATATATATGTTGTTATATATATATATATATATATATATATATTTATATATATATATATATATATATATAGCAAAGAAGAGGCATATGTTGGTTTGTACATATATATATATATATATATATATATATATATATATATATATATATATATATATATATATATATATATATATATATATAATGTTAATTGTGAATAAGACGGCTCCCGACCCGTGAGTGCTAGAGAAATTTATTTTTAGTGTATAAAAATAATTTTTTGTAAAGTAAGAAATTTTTAAAATATTTGCATTATACATAAAAATTTTATTTCCTCAACTGTCACGGGTAAGGGGTAAGGGGTACGGGGGCGAATCCCTTAGAAATACCCATCTCATGCATTTGTATATATATATATATATAGATATAGGAAAGATATATATATATATATATATATATATATATATATATATATATATATATATATGGTACATGTGAGCTGGATGACCCGCAAACTTGAGTAGTTTTTTTTATGTTGAAAAAGTTAAAAATGCAGTATAATTGACCAGAAATTGCTTTCGCTGTGAAGCTCAGATTCTCTCCTTTTTTTTAAATTTTTTATTAAAAATTGTATGAACTTATTTCGAATTGTGTTTAGTTATTAATTATTTTCTTAGGTACGAATTTTCGTTCAAATAAAATAAAATGATAATTACGTTTTATTATTAAAATTAAATGATAAATACGTTTTACAAATAACTTAAAAAGGCAAAATCATAGGGCCAGGAGAATTAACTGAAGTGACAAATACAGTTATTTAATCATGTATAAAGCTTGCTACCGGAATGTAAAAAAAAAAAAAAACTCGAAAAAAAAGATAAATTACATATTTGGAATCAGCGTATAAAGCTTATTATATGCAAAGTCGTTTT
>JABUQX010143668.1:0-2500 GCA_015478945.1 Trachelipus rathkii | reverse complement strand
TCCCAGTAATGCAGTTACTTTACTGTTGTTAAGTATGAAACATTGTTAATGTTAGCCCCTTTATTCTATAATGCAAAGGTGCTGTTAGGTTTGCCACTGTACATTATATTCTTAGTTCAGGTTATAATATGTTACCTTTATTGATGTGAAAACGTTGTTACGTTAGCACATATTCGTTTGTTAGTATGATAATTAGGTAAGATTATGAAATTTTTTTGTCAAATATTACTATGTTAATTACTATGTTAACGTAAAAATAACAATGATATGTTAGAGATATGTTTGAAAAAGTGTGAATAGGTTACGTTCTGTATGCAGTATTAGTTACTTTATTGTTGTTAAGTATGGAACTTTGTTAATGTTGGCAGTTTATTCGTACGTATGGTATGCTAGGCTTCTCGTTGTGCATTATATTCTTAGTTTAGGTTATGATATTTTAGCTTTATTGATGTGAAAACTTTGTTACGTCAGCATATATTCGTTAGTCAGTATATAAAGAACTTATTTTAATGTTATGTTTATCCAAAATGATACTCGAAATATGACTTGAATCAATAGATCAATAAATCATGGAAGGGTGGGAGGTGTAGGGGGGAGTTGTGGGGCGGGTGGTTTGATTTACTGATTTGCTGATCTACCGCTTTAAGATCAGTAAACTATTACACCTTACTATGATATTTTATTCAAAAAACTTATTTTTATGTTATGTTTGGATAAAAAATTTGTTATGTTTGCAATTATTCGTTGAGAATTATGATAGTTAGGTAAGATTATGATAAATTTTTGTTAAATATTACTATGTTAATGTAAAAAAAACTTTGTTACGTTAGCATATATTCGTTGGTCTGTATGATAAATAGACAAGGTTGTGATAAATTTTTGTTAAATATTACCATATTAATGTAAAAATTAACTTTGATATGTTAGAAGTATGCTTGCGAAAGTGTGAATAGGTTACGTTTTGTATGCTATGTTAGTCACTTTACTGTTGTTAGGTATGGAACTTTGTTAATGTTAGCTGTTTATTCGTGCGTAAGGTATGTGAGGTTTGTCGTTGTACATTATATTCTTAGTTCAGGTTATGATATGTTAGCTTTATTGATGTGAAAACTTTGTCACGTTAGCATATATTCGTTTTTCAGTGCATAATGAACTTATTTTTATATTATGTTTATCCAAAATGATACTCGAAATGATACTCGAAATAATAGATCATGGATGGGTGGGAGAGGAGGGAGGGGTGGGGTGGGTAATTTGATTTACTGATTTACTGATTTACTGCTTTAGGATCAGTAAACTATTACACTTTACCATGATATTTTATTCAAAGAACTTATTTTTATGCTATGTTTGGATAAAACTTTGTTATGTTTGCAATTATTCTTTGGGGATTATGATAGTTATTTGAGGTTATGATAAATTTTTGTTAAATACCACGATGTTAATGTAAAAAACTTTGTTACGTTAGCATATATTCGTTAGTCAGTATGATAGTTGGACAAGGTTATAATAAATTTGTTAAATATTACTATGTTAATGTAAAATTAACATTGATATGTTAGAGATATGCTTGACAAAGTGTGAATAGGCTACGTTTTTGTATGCTGTGTTAGTTACTTTACTGTTGTTAGGTATGGAACTTTGTTAATGTTAGCAGTTTATTCGTGCTTAAGAAATGTTAGGTTTGTCGTTGTACATTATATTCTTAGTTCAGGTGATGGTATGTTAGCTTTATTAATGTGAAAACTTTGTTGCGTTAGCATATATTCGTTGATCAGTGTATAAAAAACTTATTTTTATGTTATTTTTTTTATCCAAAATGATACTCGAAATGTGACTTGAAACAATAGATCAATAGATCAATAGATCATGGGAAGGTAGGAGGAGGGGCGTGGAGGGGTGGGGTTGGTGGTTTGGTTTACTGATTTACTGATTTACTGCTTTAAATGGTTTAAAAACGCAAATTTTTTGTTATAAACATGAAAAGCATAAAAATTTTAGTAAAAATATATATATTTTTAAACAAAATAAAATAAAATAAATAAAAGTTTTGTGTCATGTTATACAAAATATGACTTGAATCAATAGATCAATAGATCAATAGATCATGTAAGGGTTGGTGAGGGTGGGGTGGGTGGTTTGATTTACTGATTTACTGCTTTAGGGTTTGTAAAAACGCTAATTTTTTAAACATAAAAGGAATAAAAATTTTGACAAAAAATATACTTTTAAACAAAATAAAATAAAATTAATAAAAGTTTTTGTGTTATGTTATACAAAATATTGTATGGGGTTGGTGGTTTGATTTACTGATTTACTGATTTACTGATTTACTGCTTTAGGGTGTGTAAAAACGTAAATTTCTCACGTTATAAAAATGAAAAGCAAAAAAAAAAAAAATTTAGTAAAATATATATTTTTAAACAAAATTAAATAAAAATAAATAAAAGTTTTGTGTTATGTTATACAAAATATGACTTGAATCAATAGATCAATAGAT